>ML419305.1:0-102488 GCA_005239525.1 Nicotiana knightiana | reverse complement strand
TACCTGTCTTCTTCTTGGACGCACGCAACACCCAAGGACATGGCCAAAACCACCTGCGGCAAATAACCTTGTATATATCCGTACTTGACTCCATTACCTGCATCTCACGACACTCTTTTACGTTGTTCATTTTACAAGCCCTTCTTACGCGCGCTTTATCAGGGAAAAGCATCCCCTTTGCAAGCACCGTTGGTCTAGACTCATCCCACATTGTTGCCCGGATTTCATCAAAATCCCTTGTGAGAGCTTCCACATCCCGCACGCTTGGCAACTTATCAATGTAAGGAATCTCCCTTGAATGAAACGGCACCTCGGGCTCATACACTCTTCGTCTAGGTGGGGGTCTCTTCAAATCGGGTCCTTCCCCCTCATCCTCATCATCACCATCTTCACGAGGAAAGGGTGTCTCATCTCCGGATTCATCGGCATTGTTGTCGTAATCACTATTATGTTCCACACTCTGTGCATCAGCCAGATCCCGATGTAATACGTCATTTTCGGGCAATTGAGTGAGTACGGGTGGTTCAACTTGCTCGTTTTCACTACACAACCAAAAAAAATATAAGCTACTGAATTTAATAAATACTTTTCATATAGCTATATAACTTGACTTACAAGTCGTAATGTGATGAAACTCCATGATGGACGTTTTCAATTGGGTGATGACTACTTGTAAAATTCATATCCGGCCGGTACCCCCTATTCAATATATAAGCGTTAATACAAATCCAATACACTAAAAATATACATAATTAACAGAAAACATAGCATAAATTTACCACTCGTCTTGTGAATGTTGGAAAGAAGGATAGAAATTATTTTCTCCCTCCTCATTCCCCGGCGGTGATAAGTTTAAATCAAAGAAAAGTCTTTCATCCGGAACCTGTCCGGCAAAAACTGCTCCAGAATAACCACCCGATGACTGGGGGGTATCTCTACTACGCACAACCTCGTTTTTTGGAACGTCTACAACCTTCACGTACATCTCCAACATTGTGATTAAAAGAAATTCCCGACATTCATCCGGAGTCCTCAGAAAATCACTCAAAGTTTCATCATCGTCGATGTTAAACTCCGAGTAAAAAGCAACCCCTTGCGGAGTGACGGAATACGAATATCGTCCGGTTACTTTAAGTAACACTGAACGTTTGCTCACACCCATTTTTTTGCATAACAACGATATCAATTTATCGTACTCCATGGTTAGTGGAAATTTAACATGACACTGAGCAGGTAAATTGTAGCCCACAGAGTTATTCTCCATCACAACCTCACCCCCCCAATGTAATGAAACTCGTATTCTACGCTCTTCAGACATAATGAAAAGATGCTTGAGAATTTTAACAACAATAAACGTTTGATCAAGAGTTGAAAATATTTTGTGATTGAATGAAATGCAATTCTAACCACTTTATATAGAATGCCTGGCCGGAGAATTTTTTTTTTAATTGTATAGCGCCAATGTAGTAAACACTATACACTTTTTGAATTATTGGTGGGCCTAGGAAGCAAGTATAACGCCATAGTACACGACGCTATACAGAAAAATAGGTATAACGCCTGATACTATGGCGTTATACATGTGTCAGACAAATTCATTGTGTATAACGCCATAGTACAAGGCGCTTTACCTAGAAAATAGGTATAATGCCACATACTACCTGTCAGACACAGGTATAACGCCATAGTATATGGCGCTATACACTAACGGCACAGTTACCGTTAGTGTATAGCGCCATATACTATGGCGTTATACATAGATCCGTTCTATATTTTTTTTTGGACTTATTTTAGTTTTATTTGTCCAAATATAGCCTACTTGGGTTCCGGACTCAATTTATTCATGACAGCATAGTGCTTCATTGCACTGACAATTGTTTGATTGTCTTGATAAACCTGACCTACTTCAAATTTTTGGCGTATTTTCTGTTATAGTTATTCTTTAATACTCCAAAATGGACGAGGATGGGCATATCAATCAACTTAACTGTTTTTGATACTTTTGCAAATGTGTTACAATTGCTTGACAATTGTACCAGATTACTATTACAATAATTAGAAGTACATGCATTCATTTAAAATTATAGTAATTTACACTTCTGTATATTCTGGTGGTTAATATTTGACTGAAAATTTTGCATGAAATTGTCGTTGTTTTGTTACACAATTTTAAAGAGACTACGAATAATTTGAGAAATTGTAGGATTGTTGTAGATAATTTGTGTTGTCCGAAATTTTCAACAAAAATTACTGTGTCACAGTTGTACTATAAATTTTTTAGGCACAAAAATTTGGATTTTAACAATTAATAACAGTGCATGTAGTAAATTTGTAGAAATATTGAATTTACAAAAAATCAGGTATAAAAAAAAACAGTACAAACCTGCAATTGTGCTAGTATTCGAGGAACTCCACTCCAAATCGAAATCCTTTACTGTTATATACAGCAGATACATTCCTAGATCTTTGTTATCCTTTTTCATCTCCATATACAGGTGCCCACCCATATCATTGCAAATTTTCATTGGAGGACACTGTTTTTTGTTCACTCTGTATTTGATCTTGATGATTTTTACAGAAGTATCTATCAATAGGTGTTCTTCAATTGTGAAATTCAAAGCACTATAACTTGAATCTTCATTGATTATAATTCCGTCAACATCAAAATCTATATATCTGTCACAAACCCAATATCCCTCCGCAGGATGTCGTGATGACACCTACTCTCTAAGAATAGGTAGGCCTAACACTTACTGAATTAACAGAGGAATTTAACCATCAACTAATAAATATGAAATAAAAATCTTTATACACAACTTACAATCCCAAAACCGGTAGTACAAGTCATAAGCTCTACTGAGTTTGATAGTGTGATAACCCAAAAGGTCATCCCGTATATTTCTAGCTAATTCTGTATTTCTGAGGTCGTGAAAACCTCCTTCTATCTCACCTCGATTTGCGTGTGCAGCGGGGGGTAGCCGGGAAGCCTTTATGTAAAATTGATAAAAATGATAATTTTATATTGGAAATTTGAATAACGTTGACTTCAGTCAATGTTTTGGATAAACGGACCCGGACCTGTGATTTGACGGTCCCGGAGGGTCCGTAGGAAAATATGGGACTTGGACGTATGCCCGGAATCGAATTCCGAGGTCCCAAGTCCGAGAAATGAATTTTTAAAGAAAATTGTTTTCGGAAAAATTATAAAGGTTTTTGAAAATGAAATTTGGGGTGAAACCTGTGATATCGGGCCCATATCATGGTTCCATAGCCCGTTACAGGTTCGATATGTCTTATATGTGCTATCTGTTGAATTTGGTACGAAACGAACTTAGTTTGACGTGATTCGGACCTTAAATGCAAAAAATGATGTTTAAAGAAATTTTGAGAAATTTCATTGATATTGAGGTTTAATTCGATGCTTATGATGTTATTTTTGTGTTTTGATTACTCGAATAAGTCCGTTGGACGTCTTTGAGTTTGTGTGTATATTTGGTTTTGAGCCCCGAGGGCTCGGGTGTGTTAAGGATGGGTGTCGGGTCCTTTTTCTTTAGTTTAAAACTGTTGATTCTGGTTTCCTTCTATGCGATCGCATAGTTGGAGCTGCGTTCGTATAGAACTATTTTTGGCCTCCCAGTTTTCGTTCATCACGATCGCATAAAACCATTCGCGATCGCAGAAGTACACTTTCTTCTTCTTCGCGATCGCATAGAAGCTCTCGTGTTCGCATCTGTCTATTTCCTTCATACTATGCGATCACATACGCCAACTCGCGATCGCATAGAATCATTTCCGGCCTATAATATTTTCCTCTGCGCGATCGCATACGTATTTCCGCGATCACGGTTCATTAAACACCTGGGCAGATTATAAAATTCCAAAAATGAGGGTTAAGCCATTTTTAACACATTTTGAGTTCTAGAGCTCGGTTTTGGGCGATTCTTTGAAGGTTTTTCACACAATTCGAATGGGTAAGTGTTCTTTAACTAGAATTGATTGTATTTCATGAATTAGTTCTTATTTGTATCATTTAATTCGTGTTTTGGGTTGAAGAAACTTGGGTTTTTTGAAGGAAATTTCTACATTGAAAATTCATGATTTGAACAACCAAATGACATCGGAATTTGATAAATTTAGTATGGGTGAACTCGTATCGGAATGGATAATCGGAATTGGTAAAATTTGTCGGGTTTCGAGGTACGGGCCAGGGGTCGACTTTTTGGGTCGATTTTTATAACTTAGTAAAGATTGAAACTTTATCGTTTTGAATAGTCCCTTATGTGTTTTGTGTGCATTTTGAAGTTGTTTTAGGTGATTTGAGCCGTCCGGAGGTCTTCCCGCCTGAGAAGTTCATTTTCAAGTACCGGTTGTCGTCTTTGAGGTAAGTATCTTGCCTAACCTTGTGTGAGGGAACTACCCCTTAGGAATTGGGTCTTCTATGTTGATTGTAGTCCATGTACGCGAGGTGACGAGTGCGTACTCAGACTTATTTGCAAATAGGTTGGCCTTTTAGGATTCTTAGGTCCCTATATTTCCGGCATATGAAGTGGTAACTGTTATGGTTGAGTTTCTGATTACTAGCTTCATCCTCCTCTGTTTGAATTAGATTTCCTTGACTTCGATTCCTCTTGTTGATTATTTGATCTTAATTTGACTTAGCTGAATATTTTCCCTCTTCTATCACTATGCTAAAATTTCTTCATAAACTGCCTAATTGATTAGAATTAGTATCATCGAGTCGTATAATTGTTTATCAGGAATTGAAATATCTATAGTTTTTCGTCAAGCATGCCCGAGAGTCGTATATGATGATTTACATGATTCACCTTAAATGTTACTTAGGTATAGTTAGCCATCACTCGTATTGGCGGTGTTTCCTTGGTGCCTTTTAATAATGAATACTTGCTTAAGCTGAGTTTATTCCGTGAAACAAAATGTTAGGTGAGATTGGTTATAGCTGTTTCCCTTGCCGGGATGATTGGTTCTCTATTTATTTATTTGAGTATTGTGAATTTTCGCTGTAATTGTTAGTTTTTCTCCCCGTTACATTGTCCATTGATACTTGGTTTCTCCCTTAAGTGACTTCTGCTTATAAGTGAGTTTTGCCACTATTTTGATTGAAGTTCTCGTGTTGAACTTATCGTCGCACCTTGCATTGCATTGCATATTTATATTGGGACTGCGGGCTATGACCTGAGACTTTTCTTTGCATTGCATTACATACTTATATTGGGACTGCGGGCTATGACCTGAGACTTTCCCTTGCACTGCATTGCATATTTATATTGGGACTGCGGGCTATGACTTGAGACTTTCCCTTGCATTGCATTGCATATTTACATTGGGACTGCGGACTATGACCTGAGACTTTTCCTTGCATTGCATTGCATGATTATCTATCGATTTACGGACTGAGTTCCGGTGGTTTATCATTGAGGAGATTTGGATTGAAAAGTATACATGTATGCACACATACTTACATTGAAATGTATAGCTTAAAGGCAATTATCTCCGAGAAAAGTAGTCCCGAAAGACTCCTATTTTGAAAGTATATTTGAACAAATGATATTTGAAAGGAGCAGTATTTAGGAATGTATATTTGAACAAATGATATTTGAATGAGCAGTATTGGGAGAGTATATTTTAATACAACGTATTTTAAGGGAACTATGTTCTGACGAATTCATTTATAAAAATGTATGCATATACATTCAGAAAAAGTATACTTCAAAGAAGATTTTCCTATATCTTGAAAAGGTTGTATTTTCAAAAGTTTTCGACATAAGCTCACGTTTTAAAGGTTTTTACTCGAGGATTTGACTGGTTTCTATTGAGCCTACTTGCTACTTCTTGATGTGAGTAAATTGATGCGGTGCTGAGGTTAAGTGTTTTATGGTATTGTGATTTCCGACTTTGGATTGCGTGTTGTCCTTTCCTCTTTGAGTATTTCTGTCATGCTATTTCGTTGCTTTAATTACTGCGCTTCCTTCCGCTTATTATTTTCCTGCCGTTAATTATATTCGAAGATTTTAGATAAATATTTTGTCACGGTCATTCCTGCTATGTCTTTTATCTATTAGACCAGTGGGTGTTCGGACTAGTCCTCGTCACTACTTCACCGAGGTTAGTCTTGATACTTACTGGGCACCGCTGTGGTGTGCTCATACTACACTTCTGCACATTTTTGTGTGCAGCTTCAGGTTATGGTTGTTGGTAGCTGCGCAAATCGTTGCTGAGGAGACTCAAGGTAACCTGCTACTGCGTTCGCAGGCTTCGGAGTCACCTTCCTGTTTTATTTCTATTGAACTGTACTTACTTATTCCTAGACAGTTGTATTTAGATTTGTAGAAAGAATTTGTAGAGCTTATGACTTGTATTTACCGGGTTTTGAGAAATTATAAACTCTATCAAGACTTCCATATCGAGACTGCTATGCTTTCTTTTATTATTGTTGATGCTCAGTAAAATATTAGGCTTACCTAGTCCTTATCGTGACTTGCCATCACGGTACCCAACGGAGGGAAATTTGGGTCGTGACAAGTTGGTATCAGAGCTCTAGGTTCATAGGTACTACGAGTCATAAGCGAGTTCAATAGAGTCTTGCAGATCGGTACGGAGACGTCTGTACTTATCTTCGAGAGGCTACAAAACTATTAGGATGATTTCACTTCCTTCATTCCTATCGTGCGAGTTCATTGACCCTGAAATTTGAAATTTTTGATCCATTCCCTCACTGATGGTGAGGACACAAACTGCGGCTCCTGATGACGTTACCCCGAAGCAAATGTCACAAGGGTCAGAGTCAGAGGCCAACGAGGAGCACGTGCCGCAGTTAATATGCCTACCAGAACAGCCGTTGAGGAGTTGCCAGTATTCCTAGTTAGGGGAGTAGGTACTGGGGCTGCCTGTTGCTACCCCGTACTTCAGAAGACCGGAGCGCAATTTGAGTACAATTGGTACATCGGCTCAGGCCGGGTTGATTCTAGTTCACCAGTTGCTTCACAGATCAGGGGAGGAGTTTAGCTTCCCACCGTCTACACTCCAGAGCATCGAGATCATATTGGTCAAGTTCCAATTTTCATGACAGTACGACATGTGGTTTCAGTTCAGCCCGTGGTTGGGACAGCAACATCGGAGGTAGAGCACCTTGGGATTTAGAGGTACTGGAAGTACCATCCTTCTATCTTTCAGTGGATTGGCGGCGGGTAATGCCCATGCCTTTCTGGAGGATTGTCACCATATTCTTTGTACTTCGGGTATTGTGGAGACGAGCGAGATTGCTTTTGTCACGTCTCAGGTCCATAAAAGGTGGATCGATCAGTGGTGGCGGCATATGAGTTGGGGTAGCCTGACTGAGTTATCCTTACTAGCATGGATTGGAGATGTTTTGAGGGAGGTCGCACCTCAGTTCCGCCGGGATGCACAGCGCACGGAGTTTGAGCAGATGCGCCAGGGTGCTATGTCACCATTGGAGTACGCCGTCAGATTTAGTGAGTTGGCCAGATATACACCTCACTTGGTTGCTTCAGTTAGAGGGCGAGTCAGTAGATTCATTGAGGGACTCAGGCACGGTAGAGAATCTTGGGTCAACCAGTTCAGTTGCATTACCAGCTTCGCATGGGAGCGTTTCAGATACTCATGGGTCTCCAAGGATCTGTATTGTATGTCTTCCACAGCCACATCGGCAGAGAGATTGTTTTCAGTGTGGAGATGTTAGCCACTAGGTAAGAAATTATTCCAGGATTCAGGTGGGAGAGTTATAACAGGGTGTTCAGGTGGATAGAAGGCGTCTAAGAGGGGGCGACCCGACCCGTTGATGTTTTGCATATAGTAGGCTAGAGGCCGTCGTGTCAGATATCATCACCCAGGTATGGTTGGATGTGCTAAAGTGGGGTACCAATGTATTTCACTATAGTCTTGTTGGTCAGGACGAGTTCCCATTATTTGTTGTCTCATTTATGAGTGAGTTTCATGTATTGCACTCTATTTTGTGCTTGCTCCTGTTGGGAGATTCTATGAGTAGTAGCCGTGTCTATCATTGTTTTATTCATCCTTGATAGTGGTGAAACTGGAAGTGAGTCCATGTCGTCCTTCCTGGTAAGCTTTATGTGATTCTCCTGAGTATTTTGTTTTCGAGCTGTGATTTGATACTCCATTGAGATGTGAGTAAGTGAGCGCTATGATTTTGTTAGCCTAGATGAATTAGCGGGAGATTTCTATTGGTATGATTTATATTCGACGTGTGCCATAGAGTTAAGGGCGAGACCCTCATGATTCCTTGTGATTTGATATGTTTGGACCGGGCTGAGTACCGCAGTGGAAATTTTATCACGATGACATCCTTGTGATTTGTTCATATGCTTTGTTATATTGCTTTTGGTAAGTCAATATCGATAGAGAGTTATGCCCATGGGCTTGTTTGATAGTACCTTTATATATGCTTCTATCTGTTCTACTCAGCCATTTCGTTATGTGCTTCTTCAGTTCAGTTTGCGAGATATGTGCCCGATGGTGTTAGCTGTGACTCGGTGATTCGGGTGTCTACTGATGAATTCTTTGTGTTTATTGCATCATTATCAGTATTATTGGGTTTGGGAACCGAGTCCGTCAGATGTGGGGCTAATTGCCAATGTTGAGTTGATTTCGGTCAGCTATTGTGATCAAAAGTGTTATTTGTGCCTAGGTGTGATGTGCTATGTGGTCTAGTCGTACCTTATGGGGGTAGTCCTGAGTCGATGCAGTTGTTTGAGGCTAATGCCGGATATGGAATTAGGATTGGGTCCTTTGTAAATGAGTAGAAAATGAGAAAGTAGAGGTATGGGGCTTATCGGTGGTAATATGAAGGCTAAATTGCAGTTGTGATGGTGTCGTCAGGCTTATGTAGCATGGGGTGACATGGGATCACCCGCGGGTGTGTGTTGGAAATGCGCAATCAGTGTTTGGATGAGTTCAAAGTAAATCTTAGCACATTCGAGGATGAATGTTTGTTTAAGAGGGGGAGATTGTGATGACCCAAAAGGTCATCCCGTATATTTCTAGCTAATTTTGTGTTTCCGAGGTCGTGAAAACCTCCTTCTATCTCACCTCTATTTGCGTGCGCAGTCCGGGCGTGTAGCCGGGAAGCCTTTATGTGAAAATTGATAAAAATGATAATTTTATATTGGAAATTTGAATAAAGTTGACTTCAGTCAATGTTTTTGGTAAACGGACCCGGAACCGTGATTTGATGGTCCCGGAGGGTCCGTAAGAAAAATATGGGACTTGGGCGTATGCCCGTAATCGAATTCCGAGGTCCCAAGTCCGAGAAATGAATTTTTAAAGAAATTTGTTTTCAGAAAAATTATAAAGGTTTATGAAAATGAAATTGGGGGTGAAATCTGTGATATCGGGCCCATATCATGGTTTCGGAGCCCGTTACAGGTTCGATATGTCTTATATGTGCTATCTGTAAAATTTGGTAAGAAATGGACTTAGTTTGATGTGATTCGGACCTTAAATGCAAAAATAATGATGTTTAAAGAAGTTTTGAGAAATTTCATTAATTTTGAGGTTTAATTCGATACTTATGATGTTATTTTGGTATTTTGATTGCTCGAATAAGTCCATAGGTTGTTTTTGAGGTTGTGTGTATATTTGGTTTTGAGCCCCGAGGGCTCGGGTGTGTTTACGATGGGTGTCGGGTCCTTTTTCCTTAGTTTAGAACTGTTGATTCTGTTTTTTGGTTTCCTTCTATGCGATCGCATAGTTGGAGCCGCGATCGCATAGAACTATTTTTGGCCGCCCAGTTTTCGTTTATCGCGATCGCATAAAAACATTCGCGGTCGCAGAAGTACACTTTCTTCTTCTTCGCGATCGCATAGAAGCCCTCGCATTCGCATCTGTCTGTTTTCTTCATACTCTGCGATCGCATACGCCAACTCGCGATCGCATAGAATCAGTTCAGGCCTATAATATTTTCCTCTACGCGATCGCATACGTATTTCCGCAATCGCGGTTCATTAAACACCTGGGCAGATTATAAAATTCCAAAAACGAGGGTTAAGCCGTTTTTAACACATTTTGAGTTCTAGAGCTCGGTTTTGGGCGATTCTTTGGTGTTTTTTCACACAATTCGAATGGGTAAGTGTTCTTTAACTAGAATTGATTATATTTCATGAATTGGTTCTTATTTGTATCATTTAATTCGTGTTTTGGGTTGAAGAAACTTGGGTTTTTTGAAGGAAATTTCTAAATTGAAAATTCATGATTTGAAAAACCAAATGAAATTGGAATTTGATAAATTTAGTATGGGTAAAATCGTATCGGAATGGGTAATCGAAATTGGTAAAATTTGTCGGGTTTCGAGGTGCGGGCCCGGGGGTCGACTTTTTGGGTCGATTTTTATAACTTAGTAAAGATTGAAACTTTATCGTTTTGAATAGTCCCTTATGTGCATTTTGAAGTTGTTTTAGTTGATTTGAGCCGTCCGGAGGTCTTCCTGCCCGAGAAGTTCATTTTCAAGTATCGGTTGTCGTCTTTGAGGTAAGTATCTTGCCTAACCTTGTGTGAGGGAACTACCCCTTAGGAATTGGGTCTATGTTGATTGTAGTCCGTGTACGCGAGGTGACGAGTGCGTACTCGGACTTATTTTAAAATAGGTTGGAATTTTAGGATTCTTAGGTCCTATATCTCCGGCGTATGAAGTGGTAACTGTTATGGTTGAGTTTCTGATTACTAGCTTCATCCTCCTCTGTTTGAATTAGATTTCCTTGACTTCGATTCTTCTTGTTGATTATTTGATCTTAATTTGACTTAGCTGAATATTTTTCCTCTTCTATCACTATGCTAAAATTTCTTCACAAACTACCTAATTGATTAGAATTAGTATCATCGAGTCGTATAATTGTTTATCAGGAATTGAAATATCTATAGTTTTGCGTCAAGCATGCCCGAGAGTCGTATATGATGATTTACATGATTCACCTTAAATGTTACTTAGGTATAGTTAACCATCACTCGTATTGGCGGTGTTTCCTTGGTGCCTTTTAATATTGAATACATGCTTAAGCTGAGTTTATTCCGTGAAACAAACTGTTAGGCGAGATTGTTTATAGCTGTTTCTCTTGCCGGGATGATTGGTTCTCTATTTATTTACTTGAGTATTGTGAATTTTTGCTGTAATTGTTAGTTTTTCTCCCCGTTACATTGTCCATTGATACTTGGTTTCTCCCTTAAGTGACTTCTGCTTATTAGTGAGTTTTGCCACTATTTTGCATATTTATATCGGGATTGCGGGCTATGACCTGAGACTTTCCCTTGCACTGCATTGCATATTTATATTGGGACTGCGGACTATAACTTGAGATTTTCCCTTGCATTGCATTGCATATTTACATTGGGACCGCGGACTATGACCTGAGACTTTCCCNCTCCCTTAATTGACTTATGCTTATTAGTGAGTTTTGCCACTATTTTGATTGAAGTTCTCGTGTTGAACTTATCGTCGCACCTTGCATTGAATTGCATTGCATACTTATATTGGGACCGCGGGATATGACCTGAGACTTTCCCTTGCATTACATTGCATACTTATACTAGGACTGCAGGCTATGACCTGAGACTTTCCATTGCATTGCATTGCATATTTATATTGGAACTGCGGGCTATGACCTGAGACTTTCCCTTGCATTGCATTGCATATTTACATTGGGACTGCGGGCTATGACTTGAGAATTTCCCTTGCATTGCATTGCATATTTACATCGGGACTGCAGGCTATGACCTGAGACTTTCCCTTGCACTACATTGCATATTTATATTGGGACTGTGGGCTATGACCTGAGACTTTCACTTGCACTGCATTTCATATTTATATTGCGACTGCGGGCTATGACCTGATACTTTCCCTTGCATTGCATTGCATATTTATATTGGGAATACTGGCTATGACTTGAGACTTTCCCTTGCATTGCATTGCATATTTACATTGGGACTATGGGCTATGATCTGAAACTTTCCCTTGCATTGCATTGCATTATTATCTATTGAGTTACGGACTGAGTTCCGGTGGTTTATCATTGAGGAGATTTGGATTGAAAAGTATACATGTATGCACACATACTTACATTGAAATGTATAGCTGAAAGGCAATTATCTCCGAGAAAAGTAGTCCCGACGGACTCCTAGTTTGAAAGTATATTTGAACAAATGATATTTGAAAGGAGCAGTATTTAGGAAAGTATATTTGAACAAATGATATTTGAATGAGCAGTATTGGGAGAGTATATTTTAATACAACGTATTTTAAGGGAACTATGTTCTGACGAATTCTTTTATTAAATGTATACATATACATTCAGAAAAAGTATACTTCAAAGAAGATTTTCCTATATCTTGAAAAGGTTGTATTTTCAAAAGTTTTCAACATAAGCTCACGTTTTAAAGGTTTTTACTCGAGGATTTGACTGGTCTCTATTGAGCCTACTTGCTACTGCTTGATGTGAGTAAATTGATGCGGTGCTGAGGTTAAGTGTTTTATGGTATTGTGATTTCCGACTTTGGCTTGCGTGTTGTCCTTTCTTCTTTGAGTATTTCTGTCATGCTATTTCATTGCTTTAATTACTGCGCTTCCTTCCGCTTATTATTTTCCTGCCGTTAATTATATTCGAATATTTTAGATAAATATTTTGTCACAGTCATTACTGCTATGTCTTTTATCTATTAGACCAGTGGGTGTCCGGACTAGTTCTCGTCACTACTTCATCGAGGTTAGTCTTGATACTTACTGGGCACCGCTGTGGTGTGCTTATACTACACTTCTGCACATTTTTCTGTGCAGCTTCAGATTATGGTGTTGGTAGCTGCGCAGATCGTTGCTGAGGAGACTCAAGGTAACTTGCTGCTGCGTTCGCAGGCTTCGGAGTCACCTTCCTGTTTTATTCCTATTCAACTGTACTTACTTATTCCTAGACATTTGTATTTAGATTTGTAGAAAGAATTCACAGAGCTTATGGCTTGTATTTACCGGGTTTGGGAAATTGTAAACTCTGTCAAGACTTCCATATTGAGACTGCTATGCTTTTTTTTAGTATTGTTGATGCTCAGTAAAATATTAGGCTTACCTAGTCCCTAAGACTAGGTGCCATCACGGTACCCAACGGAGGGAAATTTGGGTCGTGACAGATAGAAAAATTCCTAAATACAACCGCTCGGAATAGAATTAAACAGTACAAATAAAATAGCAGAAGGTGACTCCGAGTATTGAGAACGCGACGACAAGTTTACCTTGAGTCTCCACAACAATGCTTGACCAGTTAACTAATAATCATGTCACGACCCAAACATCCCTCTGAAATATGTCCTGACGGCACCTAGTCTCTACGACTAGGTAAGTCTAACAGATTGCAGAAATATCAGTAACGGTAGCAAAAATTTACAACTAACTGCAGTAGTTACTGAATAACCAATAATGAAGCCGCTCGACATGTACAATAACCAAAATACTAGACGTACACAGATTTTCCAAAACCCGAAACATCATAAGTGTTGATACCCATTTTTCCCTACCATATTTTTAAATTCATATACCTTCAAAACTACGCACTAGCATCAATTAATATTTTTCCATAATTTCACATTTTTTAAATTAATTTATCCCAGTATTTTTATTTATATAAATAATTACAAAATTGCATCACAAGTGACTTTATAACATTTCATGATTTAATTTTTCTATTTATAGCCATATTAAGCTCGGCTATTTGCACAAAAGTCACATTTACATTTTTGGGTTACAATTGCAATAACTTTGCAATTATAGCCCATGCGTACATTATTGCATTATTTTACCAGAAAATGGCTCATTGTATTTTTAAAATATTGAGTAATTATTTTCATCATTTTTATGCATAAAAAAATATTTTTTATCATTTATTAACTATTTTTACAAATTATTTTATCGATTAAGTGGATATTTAACAAGTAGCCTCTTTTAATTTGGTTCAATTTCGGACCTAGCCCATATTATTACCCCCAGCCCAAATTTAATCGTATCCCAAATACCCTTAAGCCCAGCCTTCACCTACCAACCCAAACCCCCATCAAATCGTGGCTATTGATCTCATAGATCAACGATCCTCAATAAACCTTACCATTTTTAGTTCACAACCAACCCTAACCCCCCTCACTTTTCATTTTCCGCCGCCCCAGTTTCCCTAACCTCTCTATTCTCTCTCAAGCTCACCCTAACCCTAGTCGCCGTCACCGGCGTGAACCCCTCTATGGTGCTCCTATGTCATCCTCCGACCACTCCTGGTCTCCCACACTCCATGGCTCTTCGATCCCATGAATCCTTGAGAGGATCTCAAGGAACTCCAACTAATTCTGGTTTGAAACTTTTCTTATCGGTCTGTCTTAGGCCATTGTTCGTTTATAAATCTATTGGTTTTTGACCTATCCTCTCATCTCTACTATTTTTCTGAAAACCCTAGCTCGATATGGTCGATTTCTCTCAGATCTTTATAGATCTAAGATGATTCGAATGTTATTAAGTGTTTTCCTTCAAAAACCCCCTGTTTTAACTGATCTTTTCGATTTTAGTTGTTCTTTCTAAAGGGTTCATTCCAAATTTTTCTTCAACGATTTTTATAAGTTCTCAATGTTTAGTTAATTTTTTCTTCATCGTCTTGACTTATTTTCGCATGAGTGTTCGAACCCTAGTTGATTATGTGATGTGCTGGTTTCTTCAGCTTTTGTTTCGATACTTTTGCTACTTTTGTGATACCAGTCGTATTGGTTTACCCCATTATTTTTGACTTAAGTGTTTTTCCCTGTTAAAACCCAGCATATTTTTGGGGAATTTTTCCCTAATTGAATTTTAGGGTTCGAACCTTCTTTTCCCGCTAAGTACTATATTTCTGTGAGGTCTTACCTAGTTTAACTTCTATTTATGGAAGTTGAGTAATTCTTTCCGGAAATCAGTGTTATTTTGAAAGTTTTGCTGATTGCTTTACTCTGTTAGAGATTCGTATGCATAAATCTTGTTTGTTTCCTTATTTATGAATTTAACTGACCATCTATGACTTAACTGATTGCCCGTATAATTTTGTAATTGTACTGATCTTTTATTTGGTATGATTGAGATTCTTGCCTTAAATAAACTCCCCTGTTATTACCGTTTGATCAATTACCCCTAATTAAGGGAGGTCTATTCCGAACTCTACTTGCTTTACATTCTGCACTTTGCTTCCTTAACTGGTATGTCTCTAGTTCAATTCTGAAACTCAACTTTATGTGTCCCTTTATGTAAATCCATGCCTATTCCTGCACTGGTTAATTGATTATGTATTTAATTGTCTTCATGTTTACTTCTTTACCCAGTATGTTTAAGTTTTACCCTCTCCAGTTCAAGTGTTTAATCGAGCATGCCTGGATCTCATTTGTCTTGTTTGCATGTTTGTTCAGTTCCTGTTTACTCCCCTCAACTAGTATGCTCATGTTAGTATTTGATTGATCCTAATTGGTATGATTAATGCACCCCTGTCTTCATATTGACTACTCCCACGCTCTGTCTCTATGTTTTAATGGCCTATTACCATGACTTGTTAAGTCTCTGAATGAGTAGACTCCTAGTTGTTCTGTACAGTTATTGCTCCATATGCTCCCTTAGACCATGTTCATGTGTTTCTAATGTGCAGCTCTCTATGTTCCCAACACCCTGACCCAGGCATTTTCCTAAAATTGTTTCTAGTCCTTAAAACCTTTTCACTCCTAAAAGTGTTATCTCTACACTGTCTTTACCAAGTTCTTTCAAAACTATGTCAAGCACTCTCAGTTCTACTCTTAGATTCTTAAGTTCTGCCCCTCCAGTGTGTGTACTGCCTAGGAATCCATGAGATTCCTCCGAACTCTGACACATTGGGGCTGGCCTTCTGCACACTGCACATGTCACGACCCAAATTTCGTACCTTAGGGATCGTGATGGCGCCTAACACCCCACTTGCTAGGCAAGCCAATATTAGTGTTCGATTAGCTACTTTCCTTTGATTATCCATTTAAACATAATAAAATAAATTTAAAGTAAACTTAATCTAAAGGTTTCCAAAGAATAATTCCAAATATAAACTAATAAACAAATAAATAACCCGAGCCATGAACTAATTATATAAATCACTCTAAGACTACCCCAGTGTCTGGTGTCACAATTCACGAACTACTAAAGAATACTACAGTTAATGGGCTGAACGAAATAATATAACTGTTTTGAGAAAATACTAAAACAGTCTCCACGAACTAAGAGAAGACTCTCGGGATCTGCGAACGCTGACAGATATACCTCGTGTCTCCGGATAATGAATAGCGGCTACTAAAAATCTCTACTGCTGGCCGGTACCTAGATCTGCACAAAAGGGTGCAGAGTGTAGTATCAGTACAACCGACCCCATGTATTGAGTAAGTGTCGAACCTAACCTCGACGAAGTAGTGACGAGGCTAAGACGGGCAAATTATAACTTAACCTGTGTCAATAGATATATAATAAAGCAAGAAAAAGAATTCTACATAAACAAGAAAGTATACACCGAAACCATAAATAAAATAGCTCAGTCGCCTATTCTAGGCCTCAACTGTCATCAAAATCTCACACAAATTTCCAAATTTCCAACTTTACTTTAAAATAACCGTATGTGCAGAATATGAGAAAACAATAGAGTAAAACAGTAAAGTTTCCAAATCTTTGTAACTAAAATCGGTAAAACATAAATATTCTCCCTTATCACTGTCTTGTTGCGGCGTGCAACCCGATCCCACATGTCCACCCTTATCACTATCATTTATTTCCCCTGTCCACCCTTATCACTATCATTTATTTTAGCCGTCCACCCTTATCACTACCATTTATCCACCCTTATCACTATCGATTTATTTATTTATAAAAAACTTTCACAATTTAGGCCAAGCCTTTCACAACACTTTCATCTCAACATTTGTAAACAGAAAACTGTACTTTTTATAAACTCATCAATATCATCACAAAAATGGAACCAACAAGAATACATATATATCTCGTAAAGAAATGTCAACCCGCTCAATCTTGATGTACCACAATAAAACCAAGGAAAACACTAATACTTTTTCAAAAATAATTACAACCAGACTTAACAATAAATTAACAAGCCAAGTAATCATAGAAGCAACAATAGACATGAAACAATTAAAACATGAGCAATTAAATTTGGAAACGGGGAAGGGATATGTAAGCAGACAATTTGGTGGTGCATAGATACTCATCACCTCACCTATACATCACACACATGCAATTTCACATAAAAATTGAGTTGGGGATTCCTATTCCCTCAAGTCAAGGTTAAACCAAGCACTTACCTCAATTTCGCAGTCCAGTCACTGTTGAATTATAACTTTTCCTCTTGAATTCACCTCCAATACAATCGAATCTAACCATAATTAACTTAATATTATTAATTAATGCTAAAGAAACCAACTTTACTGAAAATTATAATTTTTCCTATGTTTTGTCAAAAAAAGTTAAAACCCGGCCCCAGCCCGCTTGGTCTAAACTCCGGGTTCGGACCAAATTACGTTTAAATACCCACGAACCTGAATATATAATTAGTTTCGAAATCCGACCTCAATTCGAGGTAAGGATTCGATTTTTACAAAATTCCTTAATTCTACCAAAACCTCAATTTTTACCAAGAAAATTCTTAGTTTTTGATTTAAATGTGATGAAAACATTGGGTAACTGAAAGAGTAAAGTTTAGAATTGATTACCAACAACTTGTGGATGAACTTTGGTGAAGAAATTCGTCCTTAGGGCTGTGGAGTTTGAAAATTATGAAGAAAAAGGGTTCTGTCCGTGTTTAAAAGGGTATTTATATACTGGGCAGGCTTCTATGCGTTCACATAGGGCTGCCCGCTTTCGCATAGGGACGGGCCTTATTGGCCATCGCGATCGCGTAGGGGGGATGCGTTTGCATAGTGTACTGGGCTCCCCTCCCCCAGGACCAATTTAACCCAGTGCATTCGCGGGGGTAGGGGTGTGTTCGCATAGCACAGTGGTGAACCCCCAGAACTTACTCTATGTGATCGTGGTTGTTGCTATGCGATCGCATAGTACAAAATATCAATGTGCACCAGAACCAACAAAACAACAATTTTTCATAAGTGTAAAACATCCCGTGGCCTATTCGAAACTCACTCGAGTCCTCGGGGCTCTAAACCAAATATGCACGCAAGTGTAAAAATATCATACGGACTTGCTCGTCTGGTCAAATCATGAAAATAACATGTAAAACTATGAATTAAACCTCAAAACTCATCGTTTTTCTCAAGAACACTCAAAGTTCATTATTTCTCAATCGAACGTCCAAATCACGTCAAATAACCTCCGTTTTCCACCAAATTTCACAGTTAACATTTTAATTCTATAACAAATCTGTACCGGGCTCCGGCGCCAAAATACGCGCCCGATACCAATGGTTTCAAACATTAATTCTTTTCTTTATTTCATTAATATTTCAGCAAAATATTTTCTTTCAAAAATTGATTTCTAAGGCTTGGGACCTCGGAATTCATTTCCAGGCTTACGCCCAAGTCCCTTATTTTACTGCGGACCTCCCGAGACCGTCGGAACACATATACGGGTCCCTTTACTCAAAATGTTGACCAAAGTCAACTATAATCAAATTTTTAATTCTAAAAATTATTATTTCTTATATTTTCGCATAAAAGCTTTACGTAAATCGAGGTGGTTCAAATTAATCTTTTTATGGCTAATAAGCCTCGGACGTAGTCTAAATTCATAGAATGAACCCTTGGGTAATCACAATCTCCACCTCTAAAACAATCGTTCGTCCTCGAACGAACATAGAAAATTACTTGAATTTTGGCGAACAACTGTGGATATCTACTCTGCATGTCCGACTCGGACACCCACGTAGCTATCTCAACAGCGTCGGAGGACTCTTGTAAGGACCCGTGAAATTTCATGGCTAAACATAGTGCCCAAATAGTTCCCCCTGTTGTTATAACTGTAGAAATTCTTAAAACGGACCCTTTTTGAGTAAAAAGTACCCCGGGACTTAAAAGATAAAAATTTTCAGAGTTGCACTGTTATGCGATGCACTATGCGATCGCATAATAGATATGCGGACCGCATAGTGGTCGCATACATGGACAGTCTGCTGTCCAATTTGAGGACAGCTATGTGGCCCAAGATGCGATCGCATTTTAGGAATGCAGACCGCATAGCTGTCGCATCCTTGCACCTCCATTTTTGCGGAGGAGGTTATGTGACACACTATGCGATAGCATAACAGGTATGCAGACCGCATAGTGGTCGCATACCTGGGCAGTCCGGTTCTCATTTTGGCCCATTTGAGGGCCATTTATGCGATAGGAATGCGGACCGCATAGAAGGAATGTGATCGCAATCCTAACCGCATTTCTACTTCGGGACTTTTAAAATTCTAATTTTTATACCCGACCCCCAGTTCATTAAAACACTTACCCCCTTCCATTTTAACAATTTTCTGAACAAAATCGAGAGAGGGAAAAGAGAGTTCTTGAGAGAGAAGGTTCCATCTTCACCCAAAATTGATTCTTCACTATCACTCGGGCCTGGAAGTTATTGAGTAATTGTCATCTTGTTCACTCTAAGAGGTGAGTCCCAACCCCATTTCCTTTTAATTCTCAGGTTTTGGCTAAAAAAGGTAAAACACATAAATTGATTCTTGGAGATAAAAGTCAATACCTTGCATGCATGTAAGTTAAACTCCCTAATCTAGCAAAGGGAGACGAGTTTGGGTAATTATTCAAAAAAAGGGGGTTAGTAATCTAAGGGGTCACATAGCGTTTGATAAAATGCCTAAATGAGTTGGGGTTATGTTTATGGTTCCTAATTCTAGGTGAAATATGTCACATTGTGGAATAGATTGACGGTGCAAGACGGTTCGGTGATTTGTGATAAAAAAATTAAAGGGGAATTCTGATTCAAGGTATGTATGGCTAACTTTAATCTTTGTAGAGTCACCTTGTTGGTGTCCGAGCACACGGTATGAAATTCTTGCTTGAGCATATGTGAATTGATTGTCCTGCTGTGTCGAGGTGTAAGATTTCATTCTCTAATTTTCTTAGTCGATTACCATGCTAATTGCGATTGTGAAGGGTGATTCTTTGTGCTTATCCTATCATGTGTAAGGTTCGTTAAATGTTAGAATATGTCAATATGGCAGTATGTGCTACTAAATGAAAGAATGTTAACATACCCTAATGTGGGAATGTATCTGGGCGGAGTGTGGCAAATGATGAAAAGAAACTGTGGATTGATTTAATAGAGTTAAATAATGATGGCAACACCATATATGAATTATTGTTTGGTAAGGATTATTGTGCCTTGACTTCATATAGTTGTTAGTTGATATGAACTTATGTTCTTGATGATGAATATACCAGTGATATAATTGTTGGTTATTGTTGCTATCAAATATGATTGTACGGTGGGATCGGGTTGCGCACCGCAACACGAAGTAAAAAGAGTGGAGAGGTAATAAGGGTGAAATGTGATTGTAGGGTGGGATCAGGTTGCGCGCCGCAACACGATGTAATAAAGGTGGAGAGGTAATAAGGGTGAAATGTGAATGTATGATGGGATTGGGTTGCGCGCCGCAACACGAAGTAATAAGGGTGGAGAGGTAATAAGGGTGAAATGTGAATGTACGGTGGGATCGGGTTGCGCGCTGCAACAGATGAACAATTGAAATGAGTAATTATGGAATCTTCATTTGTGATTTTCTGTATAATTGTGTAGTGGTTACCCTGAGTGTCTTCCAATTGTGTACAATTTGATTTTACTTAGAATAAACTTTGTTCATACATACTAGTACTATTCAAAGGTACTAACGCCCCTTTTGCTGGGGGCACTACATCTTTTATATAGATGTAGGTGGTTCCACAGCAGGTAGCTCAGTCCGCCGATAGTGGTGCCCCCCTTCCGTTCCTTTAGCAGATCCGGTGAGCCCCATTTCCTCCCGGGGCCGTGTGTAGTCTATATCATCTCTTTTGTGTATGTTATGTCTTCTAAGATATAGCTGGGGCCTTGTTGCCGACAAGTATTTTGTAAACTCTTAGTACTCTTAGAGGCTCCGTAGAATGGATGTGGTTGTACATATACGTATTTTGGGCAGTAATTGTGTTTTCTAGTAATCATGGTCCGAATCGGAATTATTGTATGTGTTGTGATTACCAAATGTTGAAAGGATAAAGGATGAAATGAACTCAAATGGTAAATTCAAGCTTAAAATCTAAATTGCTAATTCATGTGGAGTAATGTATATTGTAAACACGGGGTAACGCGTTGGGCAGGAAAGGAAATCCAGGTCCGCTTGACCGGGATCATCTGGTAGGGCGCCGGTGTCATTCCTCGGTTTTGGGGCGTTACAAACTTGGTATCAAAGACTGGTTTTTAAAGTGTCCTAGATGTCTCAGAGCCGTGTCTAGTAGAGTCCTTCTTATCGGTGTGTTGTCGACCACATGTATAATTAAGGGGCTGCATGTACATTTAGGAAAATACCCTTTCATTGTTACTCTGTATCGTGTGATGAAGTGGAAGGTGAGAGCATCTTTATCTAACTCGTGCTTTGCTAAACTCGATTGCCGAACCAGAATTATGAGGCTCGAGGTTCCTAACGAACCAGTTATCGAATGGAAGGGGAATGGTGTTGTGCCGAGGGGTAGGTTTATTTCCTACCTCAAGGCCTCAAAAATGATCAGGAAGGGGTGTATCTACCATTTGGTCCAGGTTGCGGACACCACTTCAGAGGTGTCTGCTCCCGAGTCCGTGCTGGTGGTGAATGAGTATCTAGAAGTATTTCCGGATGAGCTTCCTGGAGTTCCTCCAGATAGAGAGATTGAATTCGGGATTGATGTATTGCTAGATATGCAGCCAATATCTATTCCACCCTACAGGATGGCGCCGACGGAACTGAGAGAGTTGAAAGAACAATTGAAAGATCTATTGGAAAAGGGTTTCATTCGGCCAAGTGTGTCGCCTTGGGGTGCACCGGTTCTTTTTGTCAGGAAGAAGGATGGATCGCTTAGGATGTGTATTGATTATCGGCAGCTCAACAAGGTCACTATCAAAAACAAATATCCATTGCCTCGGATAGATGATTTGTTTGACCAGTTGCAAGGTGCTAGTTTCTTCTTAAAGATTGATTTACCGTACAGGTATCACCAGTTGAAGATTAGGGAGCAGGATATTCCTAAGACCGCCTTCAGGACCCGTTATGGGTACTTCAAATTTTTGGTAATGTCTTTTGGGCTAACCACAATGCCCCATCAGCTTTTATGGATCTTATGAATCGGGTTTTCAAACTGTTTTTTTGACTCCTTCGTGATTTTCTTCATTGACGACATCACGCTAATCACCTCAGAGTAGTTCTGCAGATCCTTCACCAACACCAGTTGTATGCGAAGTTTTCAAAATGTGAGTTTTGGCTAGAATCGGTCACCTTTTTGGGCCATGTTGTTTCCAGGGAAGGGATTTAGGTTGATCCCCAAAATATCACAGCAGTAAAGGATTGACCTAGACCGACGACCCGAACAGAGATTCGCAGTTTCTTGGGTCTAGATGGGTATTATCGAAGGTTTGTGGAGGGATTCTCTACTCTTGCCTCCCCACTAACTAAGTTGACGCAGAAAGCATTAAAGTTCCAGTGGTCCGATGCTTGTGAAAAGAGTTTTCAGGAATTGAAATTGAGATTGACTTCGGCGCCAGTGTTGACCTTGCCAGAGGGTATAGAGGGATTTGTGGTTTATTTTGATGCTTCAAGGGTTAGTTTGGGTGTGTGTTGATGCAGTGCGGAAGGTTATAACGTATGCTTCTAAGAAATTCAAGATTCACGAGAAGAATTATCTGACGCATGATTTGGAGCTCGCAGCGGTTGTGTTTGCACTGAAGATATGGCGGCATTATCTTTATGGGGTCCATGTGGACGTGTTCACAGACCACAAGTCTTCAATACTTATTCAAGCAGAATGAGTTAAACTTAAGGCAGCGAAGATGGTTGGAGTTGCTCAAGGATTATGATATGAATATCTTGTACCATCCGGGGAAAGCGAATGTGGTGGCCGACGCCCTTAGTCGGAAGTCCATGGGTAGCTTGTCTCATTTGGAAGCAGATCAGAGGTCTTTGGCTGGGGAGGTTTATCAGTTGGATAGTCTGGGGGTCTGTCTTTCGACCTCAAACGAAGGTGATGTCGTGGTGCGTAATGGAGCAGAATCTTCACTTGTAACGGAAGTCAAGGAAAATCAATTCAGAGATCCAGCATTGGTACGGTTGAGAGAGGCAATCCTGAATCACAAGACCTCGACATTTTTGCTCGGCAATGATGACGGTGTTTTGCGGTGCCAAGGGAGGCTATGTGTTCCGGACGTGGATGATAAGGGTAATGGCAGAGGCTCACAATTCCAGGTATTCAGTACACCCAGGTTCTACGAAGATGTATCATGATCTCAAAGAGATTTATTGGTGGAATGGTATGAAGAGGGGTGTGGCGAACTTTGTGGCTAGGTGTCCGAATTGTCAGCAAGTGAAGGCCGAGCATCAGAAGCCCGGTGGGTTGACGCAGCTTATGGAAATACCAATGTGGAAATGGGAGATGATCAATATGGACTTTGTGGTAGGGTTACCCTGCACTCAGCTCAAGTTCGACTCAATTTGGGTGATAGTGGATCGACTCACGAAATCAGCTCACTTCTTGCCAGTCAAGTCCACCGATACTGCAGAACAGTACGCTCAGTTGTATATCAAGAAATAGTCAGACATCGAGGGGTCCAGTTCACAACTAACTTTTGGAGGAAATTTCAGTAAGGTTTGGGTACTCAGGTAAATCTCGGCACAACTTTCCACCCATAGACGGACGGTCAAGCGGAGCGGACTATTCAAATGCTTGAAGATATGTTACGAGCTTGCGTTTTGGATTTTAAGGGTAGCTGGGATGATCACTTTCTGCTTATAGAGTTTGCTTACAATAACAACTTCCACGCTAGTATTCAGATGGCCCCATTTGAGGCATGGTACGGAAGAAGGTGTAGGTCTCCGATTGGATGATTCGAAGTTGGTGAAGCAGAATTGCTAGGGCCGGATCTCGTGCAGCAGGCTATGGAAAAAGTTAGAGTCATTCAGGAGAGGATGAAAACTGCTCAGAGTCGCAAGAAATCCTATGCGGATGTTCGTCGTAGGGATTTGGAGTTTCAATTAGATGATCGGGTGTTCTTGAAGATATCTCCCATGAAGGGAGTAATGCGGTTTTGGAAGAAAGGGAAATTGATCCCTAGGTATGTCAGGCCGTATCAGATCGCTCAAAGGATAGGACAGGTGGCTTATAGACTGGAATTTCCCCCTAAAATGTCATTAGTGCACCTCGTGTTTCATGTGTCCATGTTGAAGAAGGTGATTGGGGATCCATCCGCCATTGTGCCGGTTGATACGGTTGAAATTAATGAAGGATTATCATATGAAGAGGTTCCAGTTGCTATTCTTGATAGGCAAGTCCGTAGATTGAGGAATAAAGAGATTGCTTCTGTTAAAGTGTTATGGAGAAGTCAACAAGTCGAGGAAGCCACATGGGAAGCGGAAAATGAAATGAAAGAGAAATATCCCCATTTGTTTGAATAAGTACAGTAATGGTTTGAAAATTGTCATTTCTAAGCAATTATATGTTGTGTCAACTTTTGTGCAAAAGCACACTATTTCCCCCCCCTAATTGCCCTACTATTGTAACTTCTCAAGTTGTGCCATATTTGTGTATGTTGTGATTATTTGGGTAATGTGCAGCTCCTTGAAGTAGGATAAATTATATGCAACTCATGTGATAGTTAAATGATATGCAAGTTTGTGGTGTTAACTGAAATAGGTATAGCATGTTGAAGTAATTAAATTGCATACGACTTGTTGAGGTAACCCAATTATATGCAAGTTGATGGAGTGACTGGTAATGTGTGAAATTGGTTAAACATGTGTTTCGGGGGCTCTCTGACAGGGGGATAGGCCTATATTCAAAGGAAACTCTGGCGAAATTTCCATAAATTATCGGAGTTGGTGAAAATTTTGGGGTTGGTTTATTTTATGTTTTTCCTACTCTAGTGATTCCCCGATCCTCATTCGAGGATGAATGATTTTAAGTGGGGGAGAATGTAAAGACCCATAAAATTTCATGGATAAAAATAATGCCCAAATAGGTCCCCGTGTTGTTATAACTGTAGAAATTCTTAAAACGGACCCTTTTTGAGTAAAAATTACCCCGGGACTTAAAAATAAAATTTTCTAGTGTTGCGCTGTTGTGCGACGCACTATGCGATCGCATAACAGGTATGCAGACAACATAGTGGTCGCATACATGGAAAGTCTGCTGTCCAATTTGAGGACAGCTATGCGACCCAAGATGCGATTGCATTTTTGGAATGCGGACCGCATAGTTGTCGCATCCTTGCACCTCCATTTTTGCGGAGGAGGTTATGTGACGCACTATGCGATCGCATAACAGGTATGGGGACCCGCATAGTGGTCGCATACCTGGGCATTCCGGTTCCCATTTTGGCCCATTTGAGGGCCATTTATGTGACAGGAATGCGGACCGCATAGTAGGAATGCGACCGCATTCCTGACCGCATTTCTGCTTCGGAACTTTTAAAATTCTAATTTTTATACCCGAGCCCCAGTTCATTAAAACACTTACCCCCCTTCCATTTTAACGATTTTCGAAACCAAAATAGAGAGAGGGAAGAGAGAGTTCTTGAGAGAGAAGGTTCCATCTTCACCCAAAATTGATTCTTCACTATCACTCGGGCCTGGAAGTTATTGAGTAATTGTCATCTTCTTCACTCTAAGAAGTGAGTCCCCACCCCATTTCCTTTTAATTCTCAGGTTTTGGCTAAAAAAGGTATAACACATATATTGGTTCTTGGAGATAAAAGTCGATACCTTGCATGCATGTCAGTTAAACTCCCTAATCTAGTAAAGGGAAATGAGTTTGGTTAGTTATTCACAAAAAGGGGGTTAGTAATCTAATGGGTCACATAGCGTTCGATAAAATGCCTAAATGAGTTCGAGTTATGTTTATGGTTCCTAATTCTAAGTGAAATATGTCACTTTGTGGAATAGATTGGCGGTTCTAGATGGTCCGGTGATTTGTGATAAAAAAATTAAATGGGAATTCTGATTCAAGGTATGTATGGCTAACTTTAATCTTTGTAGAGTCATCTTGTTGGTGTCCGAGCACACGGTATGAAATTCTTGCTTGAGCATATGTGAATTGATTGTCCTGCTGTGTCGAGGTGTAAGATTTCATTCCCTGATTTTCTTAGTCGATTACCATGCTAATTACATTTGTGAAGGGTGATTCTTTGTGCTTATCCTATCATGTGTAAGGTTCGTTAAATGTTCGAATATGTCAATATGGTAGTATGTGCTACTAAATGAAAGAATGTTAACATACCCTAATGTGGGAATGTATCTAATTGCTAAGGGCGGAGTGTGGCAAATGATGAAAAGAAACTGTGGATTGATTTAATTGAGTTAAATAATGATGGCAACACCATATATGAATTACTGTTTGGTAAAGATTATTGTGCCTTGACTTCATATAGTTGTTGGTTGATATGAACTTATGTTATTGATGATGAAGATCCCTGTGATATAATTGTTAGTTATTGTTGCTATCAAATATGATTGTACGGTGGGATCGGGTTGCGCGCTGCAACACGAAGTAATAAGGGTGGAGAGGTAATAAGGGTGAAATGTGATTGTACAGTGGGATCGGGTTGCGCACCACAATATGAAGTAATAAGGGTGGAGAGGTAATAAGGGTGAAATGTGAATGTACGGTGGGATCGGGTTGCGCACTGCAACAGATGAACAATTGAAATGAGTAACTGTGGAATCTTCATTTGCGATTTTCTATATACCTGTGTGGTACTTGTGTGGTTACCTTGACTGTCTTCCAATTGTGTACAGTTTGATTTTACTTAGAATAAACTTTGTTCATACATACTAGTACTATTCAATGGTACTAATGTACCTTTTGCCGGGGGCACTACATATTTTATATGGATGTAGGTGGTTCCACCGCAGGTAGATCAGTCCGCCGATAGTGGTGCCTCCATTCCGTTCCTTCAGCAGATCCGGTGAGCCCCATTTCCTCCCGGGCTCGTGTGTAGTCTATATCATCTCTTTTGTAAATGTTATGTCTTCTAAGGTATAGCTGGGGCCTTGTTTCCAGCAAGTATTATGTAAACTCTTAGTACTCTTAGAGGCTCCGTAGACATGATGTAGGTTGTGCATATATATATTTTGGGCAGTAATTGTGTTTACTAGTAATCGTGGTCCGAATCAGAATTATTGTATGTTTTGTGACTACCAAATATTGAAAGGATAAAGGATGAAATGAACTCAAATGGTAAATTCATGATTAAACTCTAAATTGCTAATTCATGTGGAATAATGTATATTGTAAATACGGGGTAACGCGTTGGGAAGGAAAGGCAATCCAGGTCCGCTTGACCGGGATCATCCGGTTGGGCGCCGGCCTCGTTCCTCGATTTTGGAGTGTGACAACTCCGCCTCAGGCCTGGATGGAAATGCATATAGTCGGGAGTGGGCCCTGCCACCCAGAACCACACCTCTAGGAGGACCTCCACCTCTAGCGGGTTGACCTCCACCTCTAACATTCTGGCCTCTACCTCTAACTACCTGATCCCTACCCCTTGCTGGTTGGGCAGGTGGTACTGGAGCTAGTGCCGGAACTATGGCACGAGAACCCTGATGCTGAAACTGATTATTTGTATATTTCGGACAAGTCCTCTGGATATGCCCAAATTCACCAGACTCAAAACATCCCTCATGATACATAAATTGACCCGGATGAACTGGCTGACCACGATGAAAACTCTGCGAAGGAGGTGCTCTAATGGGAGATGAAGGAGCACTGTAGATTGGCTGAGTAGAAGAAGGAAGATAAGAATCACGACCACCCGAAGTACCATGTGAAGCATGTAGTGCTGAATGAAATGCCCCGGAAGAATGGCCGCTGCTAAATGAAGTCCCGCCTCCAGATGAGGCACCACTGAAACCACCGGAATGGCGAGGTCTTTTGTCAGACCCCTGACCTCCCATCCCGTGAACTGACTCAACCCTCCTAGCCACATTAGCTGCATCCTGAAAAGAAATCTCGGTCCCTGTCTCCTTGGCCATCTGCAACTTGATGGGCTGAGCAAGGCGCTAAATTAACCGTCTTACCCTCTCTCAGTCGGTGGGAAGTATCATAAGAGCATGACGGGCCAAGGTAATGAATCTGGTCTCATACTGAGTGACGGTCATAGAACCCTGCTGGAGACGCTCAAACTGTCCCCTATAATCCTCTCTCTGAGTAATAGGGAGAAACTTCTCCAGAAACAAATCCGAGAATTGGGCCCAAGTCAAAGGCGGTGACCCAGCTGGTCTAGCCAAACAATAATCTTTCCACCAGGTCTTGGCGGGACCTGACAGGCGAAAAGTAACAAAGTCGACCCATTGGTCTCCACTATCCCCATGTTCCGTAGAACCTCGTGGCAGCTATCCAAATAGTCCTGGGGATACTATGAAGATGCACCACTATAACTAGTAGTAAACAACTTGGTGAACTGGTCCAACCTCCACAAAGCATCAACAGACATATGTGCCCCATTAACGAGCGGCACAGCTGGAACTGGTTGAATTACCCCAACTAGATTGGCTACTGGGGTATGAACCTGAGGAGTAGTCTGAACCGGAGTATGGGTAACAGGAGTCTGGACCCCTCCTCCAGCTTGAGATACGACTGCTGCAACAGGGAATGTGCCAGTCTGGGCTACACTCTCCATCAGGCCCACTAAATGGACCAAAGCATCCTGAAGAACCGGGGTAGCAATAAACCCCTCGGGGACCTGAGCTGGTTCCGCTGGAACGGTCTGAGCTGGAACCCCCTTATTAATCTCGATCTGAGGTTCCACAGCTGGGGCTGCTGCCTGAGCAATGGGCTGAGTCCTACCCCTGCCTCGGCCTTTGGTGCGACCTCTGCCTCTGCCCCTAGTGGGAGCTGCTGCCGCTGGAGGGCCGGAATGTTGGTCAGCGGAAGAGGAAGCACGTGTTCTCGCCATCTACGAGAGAATAGAAGAACCCAATCAATATTTGAGATGACAAGAATCGCACGATAGAATAGAAATAAAATGGAGTTGTTTCCTAACACAATAGCCTCTAAGAGATAAGTACATACATCTCCGTACCGATCCTTCAGACTCTACTGATCTTGTTCGTGAATTGTGACATAGGGAAACCTAGTGCTCTGATACCAAATTATCACAACCCAAATTCCAAACCTTAGGGATCGTGATGGCGCCTAACACCCCACTTGCTAGGCAAGCCAATATTAGTGTTCGATTAGCTACTTTCCGTTGATTATCCATTTAAACATAATAAAATAAATTTAAAGTAAACTTAATCTAATGGTTTCCAAAGAATAATTCCAAATATAAAATAATAAACAAATAAATAACCCGAGCCACGAACTAATTATATAAATCACTCTAAGACTACCCAGGGTCTGGTGTCACAATTCACGAACTACTAAAGAATACTACAGTTAATGGGCTGAACGAAATATTATAACTGTTTTGAGAAAATATTAAAACAGTCTCCACGAACTAAGAGAAGACTCTCGGGATCTGCGAACACCGGTAGATATACCTCATGTCTCCGGATAATGAATACTGGCTACTAAAAATCTCCACTGCTGGCCGGTACCTGGATCTGCACAAAAGAGTGCAGAGTGTAGCATCAGTATAACCGATCCCATGTATTGAGTAAGTGCCGAGCCTAACCTCGACGATGTAGTGACGAGGCTAAGGCGGGGCAATTATAACTTAACCTGTGTCAATAAATATATAATAAAGCAAGAAAAACAATTCTACACAAAAAAGAAAGTATACACCGAAACTATAAATAAAATAACTCAATCACCTATTCCAGGCCTCAGCTGTCACCAAAATCTCACAAAAATTTCCAAATTTCCAACTTCACTTTAAAATTACCGTATGTGCAGAATAGGAGAAAACAGTAGAGTAAAACAGTAAACTTTCCAAATCTTTGTAATTAAAATCAGTAAAACATAAATATTCTCCCTTATCACTGTCTTGTTGCGGCGTGCAACCCGATCCCACATGTCCACCCTTATCACTATCATTTATTTCCTCTGTCCACCCTTATCACTATCATTTATTTCACCTGTCCACCCTTATCACTATCTTTTGTCCACCCTTATCACTATCAATTTATTTATTTATCAAGAACGTTCACAATTTAGGCCAAGCCTTTCACAAAACTTTCATCTCTAACATTTGTAAACAGAAAACTGTACTTTTCATAAACTCATCAATATCATCACAAAAATAGAACCATCAAGAATACATATACATCTCGTAAAGCAATGTCAACCCGTTCAATCTTGACGTACCACAATAAAACTAAGGAAAAACACTAATACTTTTTCAAAAATAATTGCAACCAGACTTAACAATAAATTCACAAGCCAAGTAATCATAGAAACAACAATGGACATGAAACAATTAAAACATGAGCAATTAAATTTGGAAACGGGGAAGGGATCATGTAAGCAAACAATTTTGTGGTGCATATATACTCGTCACTTCACCTATACACCACACACATGCAATTTCACATAACAATTGAGTTGGGGATTCCTATTCCCTCAAGTTTAGGTTAAACCAAGCACTTACCTCAATTTCGCAGGCCACTCACTGTTGAATTATAGCTTTTCCTCTTGAATTCACCTCCAATACACTCGAATCTAACCATAATTAACTTAATATCATTAATTAATGCTAAAGGAACCAACTTTACTGAAAATTATAATTTTTCCTAAGTTTTCTAAAAAAAAGTTAAAACCCGACCCGGGGCCCGCTTGCTCTAAACTCAAGGTTCGGACCAAATTATGTTTACCATTCACCCACAAGCCCGAATATACAATTAGTTTCAAAATCCGACCTTAATTCGAGGTAAGGATTCGATATTTACAAAATTCGCTAATTCTACCTAACCCTCAATTTTTACCAAGAAAATTCTTAATTTTTAATTTAAATATGATGAAAACATTGGGTAATTGAAAGAGTAAAGTTTATAATTGATTACCAACAACTTGGGGATGAACTTTGGTGAAGAAATTCATCCTTAGGGCTGTGGAGTTCGAAAATTATGAAGAAAAAGGGTTTTTTCCGTGTTTAAAAGGGTATTTATACACTTTCCGTTCGCATAGGGCTGACCGCGTTCGCATAGGCCAGGACTTATTGGCCATCGCGATTGCGTAGGGGGGATGTGTTCGCATAGTGTACTGGGCTCCCCTCCCCCCAGGCCCAGTTTAACCCAGTGCGTTTGCGGGGGTAGGGGTGTGTTCGCATAGCACAGTGATGAACCCCTAGTTTACTCTATGCGATCACGGTTGTTGCTATGCGATTGCATAGTACAAAATATCACTGGTGCACCAGAACTAGCAAAACATCAATTTTTCATAAGTGTAAAACATCTCGTGGCCTATCCGAAACTCACCCGAGCCCTCGGGGCTCTAAACCAAACATGCACGCAAGTCTAAAAATATCATACAGACTTGCTCGTGTGATCAAATCATGAAAATAACATGTAAAACTATGAATTAAACCTCAAAACTTGTCATTTTTCTCAAGAACACTCAAAGTTCACTATTTCTCAACTGGATGTCCAAATCACGTCAAATAATCTCCGTTTTCACCAAATTTCACAGTTAACATTTACATATTATAACAAATCTGTACCGGGCTCCGACACCAAAATACGGGCCCGATACCAACGGTTTCAAACATTAATTCTTTTCTTTATTTCATTAATATTTCAGCAAAATAATTTCTTTCAAAAATTGATTTCTAAGGCTTGGGACCTTGGAATTCATATCCGGGCTTACGCCCAAGTCCCATATTTTACTGCCGACCTACCGGGAACGTCGGAACACAGATTCGGGTCCGTTTACTCAAAATGTTAACCAAAGTCAACTATAATCAACTTTTTAATTCTAAAAATTATTATTTATCATATTTTCACATAAAAGCTTTCCGGATTCACGCCCAGACTGCGCATGCAAATCGAGGTAGTTAAAATTAATCTTTTTATGGCTAATAAGCCTAGGTCAGAGTCTAAATTCATAGAATGACCTCTTGGGTCACATCACATAATCATTTCCCTATTTAAAGGATCTTGGTGTGAGCATTGCCCGAGGATCTCTGAGGTCCTTAGGGAACTTTGACACACCAGGACACCCTATTGGCTATGAGACTCTTCGTATCTGAGACTTTTTGAAGGCTTGGTGTCTCCAGGTTTACTTTGGGCCTATCTGCAGGCTCTCTATAGTATAACTTATATTTGTTTATGTAATTCATTCAATTCTGGTCTGTAATAATTATCTTTATAAACAGATATTAGAGAGATTAGTAAAAGGGTAGGGATTCTTATACGCTTTTTGTGGGGAAATGGGGTAGAAATCATAGGTTTATACTATGCTTATTTGCGGTAGAAATCATGCCTTTAGACTTATATTTTACTACTTGCATTAGAGATCATGTTATACGACTGTTGTGTTATTTGCATTAGAAACCCTGCCTTAGGATAATTACGTTTTACTGGTTTGCATATTAGAAAACATGTTATAGCTCAGTACTTCATTATCATGAAATTCTGCTTCTGCATAGGTCACAATCACCTAGAAATCCTGTCGTTAGGCTACTCCTGTAATCCTGCCTAATAAAATGACCATTCTCTATGTGCATTAAAAATCAAGCTTTAGGACCGTATTTGCATTTGCTTTAAATCATGGCTATGTCGCCTAAATAATTGTCTTTTCTATAAAGATTGCTTAAGAGCAGCCCCAACCCCTAGACACTATGTTATAGGATAAATATGTGTGAAATCGATTTCTTGATATTCACCACCTAGACCAGCATGCCTATAGGACTTAATAAGTTCAAACTGTTTTAACTAATTCCCAGAATTTTGATTGTATGTTTATAGTGTATTACAGATCCACGCCTAGGCAAGCCTTAGGTAATTAAGATCTTATAAAGCTGTAAAACTTTGTTTTGTTTATTTTTTCCTGCCTAGATTCAACAGGTTCTAAAATCAGTAGGCGAACTGATTAAGTTTATGTCACTTCGTTTCTAAAACCATGCTACATATTCTCTACTTTTTATGCTCACCTAGATATCCTATTCTAGGACCTTCTGAAAATTCTCTGAAATCTGTGTTTGAGACGTGCTAATTATCTGCTTACGTGTGGAGGTAAACATGAGCCCTCTTAATTGTTTTCATACTTGACAGTCCTATATGTTCTTTGTTGTCTCTTAGATTTTCCCTTTTAAACACTTTAGGAGAGTCTAGAACTGCCTAAAATTAGAGGTCTTAAACACCTCCGGGACTATAAGGAAGGGACGGTAATGCACGCTTAAAGTTCGTCTAATTTAAAATCGCTTATATAACCGCTAAGGGGAGGTTAATTGGCCTCTGGCAAGGATATGATGACCTAGTTGAGGAAGGATTACCGGGTATTGTACAGATGTGATCCTATAGGCTAATAACTTAGGACTCCCGTATCTTATTTACATATGTGTGCTCAGACTGCTTACTTTTTAAACTCCTTTTATCTTACTTACATATGTGTGCTTAGACTGCTTATCTGTTAAATGACTAATTTACTAAGTAAGTTTGGCCGGGACCCACCATTGTGGACCTCAAGGGGTGCCTAACACCTTCCCCTCAAGGTAATTTCAAGCCCTTACCCAGTCTCTAGTAATGTAGACTGATTTCATGAATTACTTGCATAGGAGTAGCATGAGTACACCACAATTGGTACCCAGTAAGTGCCAAGGCTGACCTCGGTTGAGTATGACGAGGTCAGGTCAGGCCCAGTGGTATATAATAAATAAAATAGGAGAATAAAGCAGTATAATAAAATACTAGAGTTCAACAAAGGAAACCTTAATGAAATAACAGTATAACACGTGGAATATAAACAACAGGGGATCTTCCGAAACTCCGGCACGTAGTCCCAAAAGTAAATATGCAGAGAGAACTCCTGAGGTACCACCTCGTAGTCTCAAAAGTAAATGTGCAGGGAGAACTCCCGAGGTACCGCCTCGTAGTCCCAAAAGTAAATGTACAAGGGAATCTCCCGGGATACCGTCTCATAGTCCCAAAAGTAAATATGCAGGGGGATCTCCCGAGATATCGTCCCGTAGTCCCAAAGTAAATACACATTGCAGACAATTACAGAGGATAGGTACGACAAGAAAATTTACAGTTAAGACTAAGTACAATTCAAGGAAGGAAGCACGAATTCACTAAGTATGCTGCAGAGAGTTCAGTTAAGCAATTAAGACACATAGATATGTTATTGTAGGCTAACAGGGTAACTATACATGCTAGTATGATCTATTAAGGTGAAACAGGTAATGCTCAGTAAAAATTAGGTTTTGCAACAAATAACCCTTGTACGCACTCGTCACCTTGCGTACACAACACTCAAATATCAATATTGGTACCAAATCCTAAGGGAAATCCCCCCCCCCCCCCCCCCCCCCCCAAAATTAAAATTTGGGACCAAATCTTAAGGGAAACCCCCCCCCCCCCCCACACAAGGTTAGGCAAACTACTTACCTCGAACAAGCTCAAATCAATCTGTATGAATGCCCTTTCCTCGATTATCTGACTCTGAATGTCCCAAATCTAGCCAAAAATAGTTACATACCATAAATATATCTATAAGAAACCAATCTAATCAATGAAATCTAAGCTAAAGCAATAAATTAGGAAATCTTCCCAAAAAGCCTCCCTGGGCCCACGTCTCGAAATCGGATAAAAGTCACAAATTACGAACATCCATTCACTCACGAGTATAACCATACAAGAATTACTCAAATCCGACCTCAAGTCGCCTTCCAAAACTCGAAATTATAGTCTATGAAGTTTCTACAATTTCCCCCAAATTTCCAACTCAAATACCTAAATAGAAGATGAATATAGCAATAGATTCACAAAATATAGCCCAAACCGAGTTAGAATCACTTACCCCAACAATCTTCTCGAAGAAACCTTGAATAATCGCCTCACACTAAGCTCTCAAAGTCCCAAAATCAAAATGGGAATCAAACCCTCGAATTCCTATTTTCTGCCCAGCAATCTCGCTTTAGCGAGTCTCTAACCGCACCTACGGAATTCCATCGCAGGTGCGGAAATGACTTAAACAGCCGGGACTGCATCTGCGAGCCATGGGCCGCACTTGCGAGCCCGTTCCTGCCGTTAAACTTCCACATCTGCGACCCCTGCCCAGGCCGCCCCTCATCGCTCCTGCGACCCTTTCTCCGTATCAGCGGATGCGCAGATGCGGCTACCCTTCTGCACCTCCACCCCCTCACTCCGAATGTGCGACTCCGCACCTGCGGTCTCTCCATCGTAGGTGGGAAACACTAGAAGGCCAGAATCTCAGCAATTGCCTAAGTCCAAAATTTCATTCGTTAAGCATCTGAAACATACCCGAGGCCCCCGGGACCTCAACCAAGAATACCAACCAGTCCTAAAACACCATACAAACTTAGTCGAGCCCTCGAATCACATCAAACAACGCTAAAACACAATTCACCCTCCGATTCAAACTTGATGAACTTGAAACTTCCAATTTCTAGAACCGACAGCGAAACCTATCAAACCACGTCCGATTGACCCCAAATTTTGCACACAAGTCAATATAATCTTACGGATATACTCCAATTTCTGGAATTGGAATCCGACACCGTTATCGAAAAGTCCACTACCGACCCAAATCTCCAAAAATTCGACTTTCGCTATTTCAAGCCTAAATGTGCTATAGACCTTCGAAACACAATCCGGACACGCCCCTGTCTAAAATCACCCAACGGAGGTAACAAAACCAACAAAACTCCATTCCAAAGTCGTCTTCGCACAGTTTCAACTACGTTAAAAATTCTAAGACTTAAGATTTCATTTAGGGAATAAATTTCCCAAAACACTCCGAAACCACAACCAACACCTCCCGGCAAGAGACATAAGCAGAAAATAACATGGGGGAAACAGTAGACAGGTAATCGGGGCTATTACTCTCAAAACGACCGACCAGGGCAGTATATCCTCCCACTCTTACAACAATCGTTCGTGCTCGAACGAGTAGAGACATACCTGAAGCGGTGAAAATATGTGGATAATGGCTGTGTATATCCTGCTCGGTCTCCCAAGTCGCCTCCTCGACCAGCTGACCTCTCCACTGCACCTTCACGGAAGCAATGTTCTTTGACCTTAGCTTCGTGACCTACCTATCCAAAATAGCCACTAACTCCTCAACATAAGATAGATCCTTGTCCAACTGGACTGAGCTGAAATACAATACATGAGCCGGATCGCTATGATACTTCCGGAGCATAGGAACATGGATACCGGATGAACTCTTGCTAGACTGGGAGGTAAGGCGATCTCATAAGCAACCTTCCCAACTCGATGCAACACCTCAAAGGGATCGATGAACCTTGGTCTCATCTTTCCCTTCTTCCCGAACCTCATGACGCCCTTCATAGGTGATATCGAAGCAAGTCCCGCTCTCCAACCATGAATGCAACATCACAAACATTCCAGTCCGCATAACTCTTATGTCTGGACTATGTTGACGAAGTCGATCCTGAATGACCTTCACCTTATCAGGGCATCCAGGACCAAGTTTGTACCTAATAATCTAGCCTTGCCCGGCTCGAACCAACACACTGGTGACCGACACTGTCTACCATATAGAGCCTCATATGGTGCCATCTGGATGCTCGACTGATAACTGTTGTTGTAGGCAAACTCCGCAAGTGGCAAGAACTAATCCCAGGACCCTCCAATCTCCATCACACACGCACGGAGCATATCCTCTAATATTTGAATAGTGCTCTCGACCTGTCCGTCCGTCTGAGGGTGAAATGTTATGCTCATCTCCACTCCATTACCCAACTCATGTTGTATGACCCTCCAGAACCATGATGTAAGTTGCATACCAGGTCAGAGATGATAGATACCGGTACGCCATGGAGCCTGATGACCTCACAGATGTAGGTAGTCATCATAACAATGAAATGACCTGACTTGGTCAGCCTACCCACAATACCCCAAACTGCATCAAACCTTCGTTGAGTCCGTGGGAGTACAACAATGAAATCCATAGTGATCCGCTCCCATTTCCACTCCGGAATCTCTAACTTTTGAAGCAACCCACCTAGCTGCTGATGCTCATACTTCACCTGCTGGAATTTAATGCACCGAGCCACATACTCCACTTTGTCCTTCTTCATCCTCCTCCATAAGTAATGCTGCCTCAAGTCCTGATACATCTTCGCGACACCCGAATGAATAGAGTACCACGAGCTATAAGCTTCCTGAAGAATCAACTCACGCAAACCATCTACATTGGGCACAGATAACCTGCCTTGTATCCTCAATGCAATATCATCCCCAATAGTGACCTCCTTAGCATCACCGTGCTGGATGATAAGTGGGGATTTTAACCTATTATTTGCTCTCTTTTACTTGTGTTTTAGGAAAAAAATGCTTGAAGGTATTCTCGGAAACTAATGAATTATGCTTGCTTGCAGGAATTGTTCAAAATGAGCCAAAGGAACCATAATCAACCCACAAAGGAGTCAAAAGTTGAACTAAAACCAAGGCTTGGAAAAGAGTTTTGAATTGCGGACCGCACAAATATTGTGCGGCCGCGAAAGCTATAATGAGGTTGTGGATATAATTATGCGGTCCGTGAAAGGGATATTTAGAGAGGGTGATTTTTAGGTTAACTGATGAGCGTGGACTGTACCAGAAATGTGCGGTCGCGAAAGTACCTGTGCTGCCGCAATTAGAATTACACGGACCGCAATGACTACGGTTCAGAGAGCTTAAAAATTAAGCAAAAGAGAGAAATGCGGTCCTCGCCAGGATTGTGTGGCCGTGAAAGTCCCTTCTGCTGCCGCGATCCAAATTATGCGGTCCGTAAAATGAAGAATCAGAGAGTTGATTTCAAGCCAAACTAAAGCAAATGCGGACCGCATCACTTTTATGCGGTCGCATAATCTGGAGCACGACCGCGATTAAAATTATGCGGTCTGCGAAACTCAGCTCAACCCAAATCCAAAATTGAAGAATGCGGACCGCGATCAATATTGTGCGGCCGCGAAAGAATTATGTGGCTGCACAACCTCCCCAGGGGAATTTTTGTCATATATTTTTAGCTTAGTATAAATAGAACTTTTTGTCATTTTTAGGTTATGTTATGTATTGTAGGAGTACCTGAGACGACTAGGTTTCCGTTTGGGGCAATTTTGTACTAGATTCATCTTTTAACATTAGGTTTTCATCTCTTAATCTGGTATTATGAATTTTATCTTCATTTCATCTTTAATTTATGTTATTTCCATGACTAGCTAAGCCTAGGGTTGTGACCCAACCCTAGTGTGGGTATTTAATGGGTATTTGATTTTAGGGCTTGAATGTGTATGGGTTAGTGATATTTAGCCTAGTTCTTGCTAGAACTATATAATTAATGGTTGCAAACATTGATTTATGCCTTTATGACTTAGTCTCTACTTGAGAAAGGGGGACTCTAGGAAAACTAGGCTAACAAGGAATTGGGGTGAACTCAAGAAATTGATAGCCCCAATTAAAGGGTTAAACCTAGAGATAGTAATATCCAACTTGAGCTAATATCACTTGAATTGCATGAATACCCATTTGGACTTGAGAAAGCCAAATTGGGCAAAATCACTCAAACTACCGAGAGGTATAGAGTGAGTACCTGGGTGTGATAACTATATTACGATCCCCACTAATCAAGCTTTCCCTATAACATTGCTACTCGTTAGGTATCCACCTAGGTAGAAGTCACTACCCTAGTCTCTATAATCACTTGAAAAACAACAACAAAAATATTGTTATTAGTTTCAATTATTGCATACAATAGAGTAAAGTTAGAAGTAGAAATCAAACCCAAATGTTTGAAAGTGTAATTAGAAACAAAACCTGCATCTAGCTTAGATATAAACCTAATTTCAAACAAATTAACTCCCTGTGGATTCGATCTCGATCAATTTTTGGCGCCGTTGATGGGGAGTTAAACAGTCTTAGTTGTATATTTAAGTAGTTGTTTGTTTTTTATTTCTTTCCTTCTATTTTTCTAATTTTGCGTGTCAATTGCTTGTAGGTACCAAATGGCACTAAACAACAACGCCCTTAGAAACATTCCATTAGGGGAGGAGGGAGATGACGAACAAGTGGATGAGGTTCACCTTGAGCCTCATATGCAAAGGAGAGACCGACAGCCTCACGAAAATGTGCCAAATCCTCCCCACCCCCACCAAGGGCAGCACACCGGGTGTTGCCCAATGAAGGCTACACAAGTGCAATAGCCCCGCTCCGGATAAGCATCTCAAAGGTTTTGTTGACACGTGCAGGGGAAGCAAGCCGACGAATGTATCTGAGGACGCATTGAGAATAAGGCTTTTCCCATTTTCTTTAAGAGGGAAGGACTTGGGATAAGTTTCCCAATTTCTTTTCTCTGGGACATATGGAAACATTGGGAGATAAGATCCTAACTTTTAAACAAGATCCAAATGATTCGTTACATGAGATTTGGGAGAGGTACCACACAATGGTCAAAGAATTCCCCAACAATGATATAACCGAGGCAATGATCCAGCAAACCCTTTATAGGGGGATCAACATAACTAACCAGTGTGTGGTGAATCAACTCGCAGGGAGTAACTTCATGAACACACCGTATTCTAAGGCATGTGAAATATTAGATGAGATGGCGGGCACCTCTTCAGCTGGTAAAGTAGAGCCAACGTTCCTCAGGGTGACCCTAATGTCATCCACCTTCACAAGGAACTTCATGATCATGGACAAGCCACATCGGAGATGACAACCATCATGAATCCATTGGCCAAAGCTCAGCTTCAGTAGGTTCAGGGGCCAAAACAAGTAAATACCATGGAAGGAGTAAACATAATGGTCAACAAGAGAAGATAGCAAGGTCAACAAGTTCAAAACAATCCGGATCAATTTGAGCAAAGTGGTAGTGGGTACAATCAAGATGATTCATATGATGATTAGAGTGAAGAGGTTCTATATGCCAATAATTAACAAGGTCAATGGAGGAATGCTCCAAATCAACAATAGTGGAGATCACAGGGAAACAATTAAATTGGATCAACCAAGGTCAACAATGGAATTGGAATAGTGGCAACAACAATAACAATCAGAGCAATTGGGGGAATAACAATCAAAATTAGGGTAACCAAGGAAATCAAAGCAATTGAGGAGGAAATAATCAAGGCAATTGGAGTGGCAACAATAATAGTCATTGGGGAGGCAATGGAAATCAAAGGGGTTGGAACAACAATAATCAAGGAAAGCGGGCTTGAGCTTTCAAAGTCCCCCGATGTATCAACAACCCAATAACCTGCCTCCATATCCGTCAATAAGTCCTAATTCTTCCAACAATGAGATAGGATGGATAGAAAATATTTTCAAACAAATGATGGAAAGAAACGTTGACTCCGATGCCAAATAGCCTCCCACAACACTTCTATCAGCAACTTGGAAGTCCAAATGGTCAAATTTCTCAAGACTTGAATACTTGCCCTAAGGGGGCACTACCAAGTGATAAGGAGGTGAACCCGAAGGGAGGGAACAATAGGGGGCATGCTATGGCGGTGGTTACAAGAAGTGGGAGAGGTCGAGTTGCTAGTACCTCAAACTCAAGAAAGAATGTGATTGATGATGATGTGTTGGTGCAAGATGATGTCGATCCAAGTAATGATGTTCAAAAAAATGATGAAGTGAGGATAGACATTGATGCAAATGTGGAGGAGACACAAGATGATGTGAACCCGTCTAAGGAACATGTGATAGACATAACGGATCCGGTAGTGCCCAAAGCCAAGGCTCCTTTTCCAAGGCCTTCTCCACCATATCCTCAAAGGATCGCAGAGAAAAATAACATAAATCAATTCAAGAAATTCATTGATATGATGAAAAGTTTGTCCATAAATGTGCCATTGGTTGAAGCCCTAGAACAAATGCTGGGATATGCCAAGTTCATGAAAAACTTGGTAAAAAGAAGAGATCAATAAACTGTGAAACGATCAAAATGACACATCAAGTAAGTGCCATTGTGCATTCCATGGCTCCAACAATCCCATGCACTATTGGTGGTGCCGATTTCTCCAAAGCCTTATGTGACTTGGGAGCGAGCATTAACTTGATGCCATATTCTGTGTTCAAGACATTGGGGATAGGGAAACCAAGACCCACATCCATGAGGTTGCAAATGGCAGACCGGACAATGAAAAAGCCATTGGGGATAATCGATGATGTGCTAGTTTGGGTCAACAAGTTCATACTTCCTGCAAATTTTATGATACTTGATTGTGAGGTTGACTATGAGATGCCAATCATATTGGGGAGACCTTTCCTAGCTACAGGGAAGGCCTTAGTTGATGTGGAAGCTGGGGAGCTCACCTTCCGGGTGGGCGATGAAAAAGTTGTGTTCCATGTTTGCAAGTCAATGAGGCAGCCTAATAGCAACAAAGTGTGTTCGTTTGTGGATCTTGTGACCGAAGTAATTGTTGATGACACAAGTGCTATGATTAATGTTGAAGACCCATTGGAAGTTGTGCTATTGAATAATGATGAGGATGAGAAGGAATGCTTGGTAGAATGTGTAAATGCTTTGCAAGTAATGGGATCCTATACATATGGGCCCCGAAAACTTTCCTTGGACCTTGAGAACCGGAAGACTCCACCAACAAAGCCCTCAATCGAGGAGCCTCCCACATTGGAGTTGAAGCCCTTTCCTTCACATCTCAGGTATGAGTTCTTAGGCCCTTGTTCCACATTACCTATTATTCTTTCCTCGTGCTTAACTAACGTGCAGGTAGATTCCACCCTTGCGGTGCTCCAAAGGAGGAAAAAGGTAATAGGTTAGACACTGGCGGATATTCGGGGTAAACCCCGCCTTTTGCATGCATAAAATCATATTGGAGGAGGATGCCAAACCCTTCATGGAATATCAAAGAAGGTTGAATGAGGCCATGCAATAGGTAGTCAAGAAAGAGATCATCAAGTGGCTAGATACAAGGGTTGTCTACCCCATTTCGGATATTTCATGGACTTCGCTGGTACAATGTGTCCCAAAGAAGGGGGCATGACTGTGATAACAAAATATAAAAATGAATTGATCCCCACAAGAACTGTCACCGGTTGGAGGGTATGCATGGATTATAGAAAGCTCAACAAAGTGACTTGGAAAGACCATTTTCTGTTGCCATTTCGTGATCAAATGTTGGATAGGCTTGCCGGACGTGCTCATTATTGCTTCTTGGATGGGTATTCCAGATATAACCAGATTCTTATTGCACCTGAAGACCAAGAGAAAACCATATTCACTTGTCTGTATGGCACATTTGTATTCCCGAGGATACTGTTTGATTTATGTAATGCACCTACTACTTATCAACGGCGTATGATGGAAATATTCACGGATATGGTGGACGACTACCTCGAGGTTTTCATGGATGATTTCTCTGTTGTGGGGGATTCCTTTTGAAGAATGTTTGGATAATCTTGATAAGGTTTTGGCACGTTGTGAAGAGACCAACTTAGTGCTTAACTGGGAGAAGTGCCACTTTATGGTCGAGAAGGGCATTGTCCTCGGCCATAAGATCTCCAAGAATGGTGTTGAAGTGGATAAAGAAAAAATTAAAATGATATCAAAACGCCCTCCTCCTACTTCCGTGAAAGGAGTGAGGAGCTTTCTAGGTCACGCGGAGTTTTACCGTTGGTTCATCAAGGATTTCTGAAAAGTGGTGAACCTCTTGTGCAAGTTGTTGGAAAAGATGCCAAATTTATGTTCAATGATGATTGCATGAAGTCATTTGAGCTACTCAAGTATAGGTTGACTACCACTCCCATCATTACCGCACCCAATTGGAGCTTACCATTTGAGCTCATGTGCGATGTTAGCGACGTGGTGGTAGGAGAGGTATTGGGGAAAAGAATCAACAAGATATTCCATCCGGTCTACTATGCAAGTAAGACCATGAACGACGCCTAAGTAAATTATACGGTGACCAAGAAAGAACTCTTAGCCATTGTCTTTTCCATGGAAAACTTCCACCCATACCTCATGGGTACCAAAGTGATTATGCATATCGATCACATGGCACTTAGTTATTTGATGAGTAAAAAGGACTCTAAGGCTAGGTTGATGTAGTGGGTACTTCTTCTACAAGAATTTGATCTTGAAATTATTGACCGCAACGGGAGTGAGAATCAAATGGCGGACCACTTGTCCCGATTGGAAGAGGATAGGAGGTCCCATGATGGCCTTGAGATCAATGATTCGTTTTCGGATGAACAACTCCTCTCCGTGTCTTTGACCAAGATGCCTTGGTTTGCCGATGTGGCCAACTTTCTTGTGACCGTCATTGTCCCGAAGGAGTTCTCTTCAAACCAAAGGAAGAAGCTCAAACGGGACTGCTTGGATTATTATTGGGACGAGCCATATCTTTTCAAAATTTGCAATGATGGTGTTATCTGGAGATGTTTCCCAGAGGAAGAGAAATTGGGTATTCTTGAAGCTTGCCATTCCTCGCCCTATGGTGGTCACCATGGTGGGGCGAGAACTGCTACAAAGGTCCTAAGCCATGGATTCTATTAGCCTACCTTGTACAAAGTCGCTAGTGAGCTCGTTAGGCATTGTGATGATTGCCAAAAGGGACGTGGGATCTCTAATAAGAATGAGATGCCTCTCACCACCATCCTCAAGATTGATAATTTCGATGTGTGGGGCATCGACTTTATGGGTCCATTTGTGAGTTCATGTAGGAACACCTATATTTTTATTGCTGTGGATTACGTTTCCATGTGGGCTGAAGCTGTGGCTTTTCCCAACAATGAAGCACGAAGTGTGGTAGCCTTCTTGAAGAAAAATATATTCACAAGGTTCGGTACCCCAAGGGCCATCATTAGTGATGGGGGTTCTCATTTTTGGAACAAAGCCTTGACACTTTACTCTCCAAGTATGGTGTCACTCATAAGGTGTCAACCCCCTATCATCCCCAGGAAAGTGGACATGTTGAAGTCTCCAACAGGGAGATCAAGAGAATTCTATCCAAGATTGTCAATGCAAACCGGATTGATTGGTCAAGGAAACTTGACGATGCGTTATGGGCCTATAGAACAACTTAAAAGACTCCAATTGGGATGTCTCCGTACCGGTTGGTGTTTGGGAAAGCATGCCACCTTCCGGTGGAATTAGAGCACAAGGCCATAGGGGCATTGAGGAAATGGAACCTTGAGTGGGATGTAGTTGCCAATATTTGGGTGCAGCAATTGAATGAACTAGATGAGTTCCAGTTCCATGCTTACTCCAGTTCGTCCTTGTATAAGGACAAGATGAAGTATCTACATGATAAGTATATCTGGAAAAAAGAATTCAAAGAAGGTAACCTTGTTATTCCATTCAACTCTCGGTTACACATGTTTCCGAGAAAGCTCAAGTCAAAGTGGAGTGGTCCTTTTGAAGTGGTACATGTGACTCCTTTTGGTGCTCTAGATTTGAAAAACAGGAATGGTGAGATCTTTAGAGTCAATGGGTACCGGGTGAAGCACTACCTTGGCAAGATTGATGATAGCCATGTTGTGGCATTTATCGATTTCAAATGAATGATGGTAACATGCGTCGTGCCGCAACGTTAAATCAGGCGCTTCTTGGGAGGAAACCCATGTGTTTTTCTTTCTTTTAATTTTCTCCTTAGATTAGGCATTGTTTTGGACTAATTGGTCTTGAAGTGTATGTAGGAATTGGTTGTGCAGTGTAGGAAATTGACAAGGAAAAGATTTGGCTAAGTGGTGAAATTTTGCGGACCGCGTCAGAAATTGTGCGGACCGCACAAGCATTTCGTGGCCGCACAATTCTGTGCGCGGTCATGAAGATGGAATGGGGAAAATGGCAACTCTCTGAAGTTTAATCTGTAAAAATTCCTTAGGAGTTCGCGGCCGCAGTTAAAATTTCGCGGACCGCACCCATGAATCTGATGCTGAGCTACAAAAAAATAAAGAGTGCGGACCGTGCCAAAATTTTGCGGCCGCACTCAGGTAAGTCGGTGGGTCACTGGGGGTCAGAGTATAAATACAAATTTCTATGATTGTTCACACTTTACGAACTCTGACTTCTCAAACACGCCTAAAGCACTGTGCACTTTTTCTGGCTTTCAATCTCATCCCATTTTCATCAAGTGTTGATCTTACTACTTTTCACTACTGGTATGTTCATTTCAATGAGTTAATTTCATCTATTTCTTTTATTTTCTCTTTGTTTTAATTTTCCTTTTTTAGTTAGGGTTAGATTCGTGCCAAAATGTCAAAATGATGCTTAATTCTTGCTTAGAAGCATGTGGGTAGTGTTTGAATGCATAATGGGGTCTAGGGTTGGTAGCTTTTCATGCCTAATTGTCATAAGTATTAGATAATTAGTGAAAACCCTAGTATTAAGTGTTCATAAGTGCCAGTCTGATTTGAATTTCACGGTCGCACACACTTTTGTGCGGTCCGCGATAGGGTATGCGGCCGTGTACAAAATTGTGCGGTCTGCGATACCCTAGTTCCAAGGCACTCTTAATTTCGTAGATTTCATGGCCACACTCAATTTTGTGTGGTTCACAGTTGGTGTTTCGCGGCCGCACTCAATTTTGTGCGGTACGCACAGTTGAACTTCTGAGACCCACCAAAATGGTTATGTGGCCGCACTTAAAATTATGCGGTCAGCGATGGGGTTTATGCGGCCGCTCTCAATTTTGTGTACTACGCGATTGGTTAACTTTAGAGAGCCAGTAGTCTGATCCTGGTATCTCCGTGACCGCACTCACTTTTGTGCGGTCCGCGATGAGCATTTCGTGGCCGCATTCAATTTTATGCGGTCCGTGATGGGCAGTTCGCGGCTGCATTCACTTTTGTGAGCCGCACTGCCCTATTCCGAGAAGCACTAACTTTCTTTTCAACTGTAATTATTTAACACATGTTGAAACCCAATTTTTTTCACTACTTGTGTGTTGCAGAAAATGGTGCGTTCTCGTGGTAGAGGTGACACTTCAAATGGGAGGGCAGAATCCTCCCGAGGCCGGGGTAAAGGGAAGCAAAACTTTCCATCATCAGTCCAGAAGGTTGTGGGCACAAAGGCCACCCTAGTTAGACCTCTTCCGGACTCCTCGGGCACTAGTGAATACCTCCCATCCCGGGAGACTTCTGATGGGGAATCTGCACAACCTCAACAGGGGGCACAATCACAACACTTCCCCGGTCGACTCCACCTAGTCAATAAACCTACCTCCTCATCTGGTTCTTCTGATGGCTCAGAGGGAGGTAGTCAGGCATCTGAACCGTCTTCCCCACCTGCTACAACACCTGCCATAACAGCTGCCCCAATAAATTTAGATGATGATGATGAGGTCCCGGATGACGGGAGAGGGAGTGACATAATTGTGGGAGGTCTGGCTAAAGTAATCTTGAGGTGTGGGTTGATAGATTTGTGAGTGAGAAGGCATATGCCAAGTTACGGGAATGGTGGCCCTAAAGGTCTCTCACTCTTGAGTGACAATTCATAACCAAAGACCAAACCCCACACAATCCAAATGTTCTAAAGCAGTTTGAGGAGAGAAGAGGATGGAAATATTTCACCAGACGGGTGGTAGATGCCAATGAATACCTCGTCAAGGAATTTTATGAAAATGTTTCCCACATCAAAAAAGGTACCAAGGTGACAAAGGTCGGGATTTGAAAATCAAGTTTTATTGCCATACACTAAACGATTATGCAGGGCTTGAGGAGGTTGAGGCAGTGCAGTACCTGGAGAAGTTAGCCTTGGGTGAAGCAGCTCGCCCATGGCTAGCTGAGATTCTTTCTCTTCGGGGGACAACACCTGCATGGCTCACAGCTGGAGTTCCAATAGTCAGAGCCACCCTTAACTTTAAAGACAAAGGGTGGAAAACATTCGTGTGAAGCCAGTTTGATCTTTGCCAGCATGAGACTATCCTCCCACTCACCCGGGCAGTATTGGTAGCTTCCATCATGGCACGATATACGATCAATGTGGGGAACGTGATGTCCTACCACGTCTCCAAGGCAGTCGATAAAGAAAAAAGATCCTATCCTTTACCCAACTTCCTGACAGAGTATTTCCAAGACCAAGGGTTAGCAAAGAATCACTTTGATGTGAAGTTGAAGGCTAAAAAGCCTTTCTCATGGTATCACCTCCAGGAAGCGGACAACTGCCAAGGGTAAAGCCACTACCTCCACTGGCCAGTCTGAAGAGCTAAGGGTAATGGCCACCGGGTCAGAGCCTTCCACAGCAGTCGGTTCTTCTACTGGAGTAGCTTCCATGCCTCCTCCATCCTTAGGGATATCCCTCTTAGTGCCACTGTCAGTGCCTTCATCTTCCACCTACACTCAAACTGCACTGCGGGTTTCACAGACTAGCCAGTCTCAACAACTGGATGCAGGTAGCTACCACAAAGCTGACTGTCCTATCCAGTGTAGTAGCAGCACAGTCTTCAGCCCCATCACAACTTCAATTACCTTCATCAGTGGAGGACTCTTTGAAGAAGATTCTAGAAAACCAGAAGAATATTTTGGATGAACAGAAGAAGATTCGAGAGACTCTTGATGCACATGGTAGGATTATCAAGGATTTGGGAAAGCAGGTGAAGAAAATGAGGAAGACTCAGGAATCTAAGGAGTCAGTGGAGAAGTTGAGAAAGGAGGTACAGAATATTGCTTATGCTGGGGATATTCTACTGGACCTTCTCTTGGAGGAGACAGTCCCAGCAGCACATACCGCAGTGCCCGAGGCATTAGATGCAGCAGTCGTCCAGTCTGAGAAGCCGGCTGCCACTTCACACACTGTTGAGGAGCTGATCAAGATGCTCAACAACCCCGTAGTCCCCCAGCAAAGGATGTGGAGATCTAGTTAGAGGACACAGAGGGTGCTGGTGACCCCATGCAGTCTGAGGACCCTACTCATGTTGAAGACCCGATGCAGACAGAGACCACATATGTAGTTCTCTTTACTCTCTCCCCCTTTCCTTATTCTTATGTGTTATTAGCATTGAGGACAATGCTAGTTTTTCATTTGGGGGGTGGTCCATTTTGATTTTTGATTTGATGACATTTGGTATGTAATAACCATTAGCTATTTTTCTTTATCTTTATGTTGACTTTTGGTATGTATATATTTTTACCATTCGATGTATATATTCGTTTTACTTCATTTTGTACATATTCAGTTTACTTTCCATAGTTTACTTCATAACTTCTTCCGCTATTTTTCCTTAGTAGCATAGCTTCTTATTTCCTTTAGTAGCTTCTTTTTAAGTTTGTATCGTCTTTTTACGTTTTGTATGGACAATAAGCCTTTGGTTTTCTTAATGCCATAGTTCTTTCCAAAGGTAGATGTTGTGTGAACCGAGTGGCTCTTCCCAATGATGGATGGCGTGACAACCTTCTTAAGGGATTGAGTCTGTTTCCTTTATGTTTTTTTTGCATATATTGTAATAATGAATAAAAGTGTCTCAAGAAAATTCACTTGGTACTAACAAATTTACTTTCGACCTTATGGCTAGAAACAAGTTGATGGGCAAAGAATAGCTCTAATTGTGACCTTTAGACTCTTGTGTTGACTAAAACAATCATCGAATGGTTTCTTTGAGCCATTTGTGATTTTCAATCTTAAGTAGGGTTGTTGTGGGCCCTCGAATATGTTCTCTTTAACAATCCAGTAGCTTGAGAGGTGAGGTATTGAATTGTAAGTCCAAGTTCCGTGCCAATAAGTCTAGAACTTGCCCTGAATTGTCTGGGCGAAATTTTAAGTGTAGCTCGACTTGAGAAATGATTGTAGGATCTCCTTGAACCAATTTGAAACTTGAAAGATTTCGTAGCCTACCAATATGATATCCCTACTCAACACCTTTGAGCCTAATCCTTTTTCATTTAATAGCCACATTACAAGCCTTTATCCGTTTATAATGACCCTCTCTTGGCACCCGATCTTTCCTTAGCATTCATGATAACCAAGTGGCAAAAGCATATGTTGTTGATAATTCATTTGTGTTGAGGGTAATTGTTAGTCCCAATTGATGCATGATTGATTCTCCTTAGGCCAGCTGAAATATCATTTTTTATAGTGGAGGCGGGAATTACCTTAGTTGTTTAAGGACAAGGAAAAACTTATGTTTAGGGGAGTTGATATGTGGGAATTTTAACCTATTATTTTCTCACTTTTACTTGTATTTTAGGAAAAAAAATGCTTGAAGGTAATCCCGGAAACTAATGAAATATGCTTGCTTGCAGGAATTGTTCAAAATGAGCCAAAGGAACCAAAATCAACCCACAAAGGAGTCAAAAGTTGAACTAAAACCAAGGCTTGGAAAAGAGTTCTGAAGCGCGGACCGCACAAATATTGTGCGGCCGCGAAAACTATAATGCAACTACGGACATAATTACGCGGTCCGTGAAAGGGAGATTCGGAGAGGGTGATTTTTAGGCTAACTGATGAGCGTGCACTATACCAGAAATGTGCGGTCGCGAAAGTACATGCGCTGTCGCGATTGGAATTACGTGGACCGCGATGACTAAGGTTCAAAGAGCTTACAAATTGATCAAAAGAGAGAAATGTGGTCCTCGCCGGAATTGTGCGGTCGCAAAAGTCCCTTGTGCTGCCGCGATCCAAATTATGCGGTCCGCAAAATGAAGAATCAGAGAGTCGATTTCATGCCAAACTCAAGCAAATGCGGACCATATCAATTTTATGCGGTCGTAAAATCTGGAGCGCGGCCGCGATTGAAATTATGCGGTATGCAAAACTCAGCTCAACCCAGATCCAAAATTGAAGAACGCGGACCGCGATCAGTATTGTGCGGCCACGAAAGCAAGAGTGTGGCCGCGCTCAGAATTATGCAGTCGCACAACCTCCATAGGGGCATTTTTGTTAGATATATTTAGCTTAGTATTAGTAGAATTTTTTGTCTTTTTTAGGTTATGTTATGTATTGTAGGAGAACCTAAGACGGCTAGGTTTTTCGTTTTGGGCAATTTTGTACTAGATTCATCTTTTAACATTAGATTTTCATCTCTTAATCTAGTATTATGAATTTTATCTTCACTTCATCTTTAATTTCTGTTGTTTCCATGACTAGCTAAGCCCATAGCTAGGGTTGTGACCCAACCCTAGTGTGGGTATTTAATGGTTATTTGATTTTAGGGCTTGAATGTGTATGGGTTAGTGATATTTAGCCTAGTTCTTTTTAGAACTATAGAATTAATGGTTGCAAATATTGATTCATGCCTTTATGTCATGCCCCCAAATCCTAAACCGGCCGTGATGGCGCCTATCGTGGAACTAGGCTAGCCAAAAATCACATATTTACAGTTTCTTTCCAAAATCCCAACTCATTTTCAACATTTCATAAACGTATATAAAATTACTGAATCCATTAAGCAAAACAAACAGTTAAACATTCTAAAACCATCCCTCTATAATACAAAACCTCGGAACGAAGACTAGGTGCAAAATAAGAAAAGGAAAACAGAGATGCTGCGGACGTTGAGCATCTACCTCTATGTCCCGACTCCGGCTCCGCACTGAAATAGATGACTAACACTCGATATCAGCACCTGTATCTGCACACAGGGGTGCAGGGAGTAATGTGAGTACGCCAACTTAGTAGTAATGGAAATAAATCAAGTCTAAGCAGTAAGAAACACATCAAATCAAATCATCAGTTCACAATAAGCATAGCCTTTCTTTCCAACAATATATACACACATATATGAAATCAACATGCCTTAAAAGCCAACTTCAGTAAAATCATTTGAAAAATGTGTTTTCCAACAATTTCAGAAATAAAAATACCCGAAGAATTTAGTGTAAAATGAAATAAGTCATAAGTAGCCCCTCGGGCCAAAACATGAATCATAAATCACCCCTCGGGCAGAACATCACTCAGCATACCTCACAGTCACTCAGTATCAGCCCCTCGGGCAACCTCACTGTCACTCATGCCTCCCAATCACTCGTCACTCGGCACTCGACACTCGCACTCTGTAGGTACCTGCGCTCATTGGGGGTGTGTACAGACTCCGGAGGGTCTCCTTCAGCCGAAGCGCTAAAATCAAGCCACCTCGTGGCATATCATATCCTCACAATTAGGCCCTCGGCCTCACTCAGTCAGCAACTCTCAAAAGCCCCTCGGGCATATCAGTAAAACGGGGTACTCGACCCAAAAACATCATTTTAAATCTCAAAATAGTGTAAATAAGGCTGAGTTTTGAAATCAGTTAAACATAACATGATTGATTGTAAATCATAAGTCAACACAGTGAGGAAAAATAGCAGTAAAAAGCCCCCAAGGGGTCTAAACAAGTCGGCATGAGTCCCCAAACATGGCTTATAGCCCAAGTATAGCAACAGTTTTAGAACACAATTTAACATATCATTTAGAGTAAAAATATGCAACTCAATAGTTGCCGCGGTGAGGACCAAGTCCAATCCAAAAATCAGTGCACGCCAAATACTCGTCATCCGACATGTGGGCCATTCTAAAAATAGTGAGAAAATACGAAGTCCGGGGTTTCATACCCTCAAGACAAGATTTATAGCCATTATTTACCTCCACTCGGGCCAAAATACTAATCCACCATGCTCTTACCCCTTGAATTGGCTCCCGATTGCTCCGAATCTAACCAAAACCAGATTAACATCATCAATATACGCTAAATGAACACGGCTCAAACGAAAACTATCAATTTTAGACACAATTCTCGAAATTGGCCAAACCCGAGCCCTAGGCCCATTCTCAGAATTCTATAAAATTTACATCACAAGAATCCTCATTCTCCTAAAATTCTATACATACCAAGAATACGAAAATCGGACCACAATTGCCCCTTCAATTACTCAATTAAAGTCTCAATTTCTCATGCCCTAACCTCCCCAATTTTGGGGTTTAAATCCAACTAATTCCGGTTTAATTACTTAGAAAACAACATAGAATCGAGTTATGAAGTCGAAAATCTTACCTCCAAGTGTTTCCCTTCGATTTCCTCTTCAATCACTCTCAAAAAGCTCCAAACCTGCTCAACAATGGAGGAAAATAGACTAAAATTCGCAAAAATGGCTTTTAAACACTGCCCAGCACTTTATATTTCTTCAGTGCATTCGCGTCACTAGGGACGCGTTCGCGAAGCACTGGCTCTCCTCCCTCTGTGCGATCGCTTCCACCCAACCACATTCACATAGAGTAACCAAACACCCCTCCCCTCCCCGCCCCCGCCACACGCGCCCACACTGTGTGATCGTAATAAACCTCACGCGACCGCGCTGCTCTGGCTTCTCTCAATTCGCGATCGCGGACCATTAATGGCGATCGCATATAAAAATTTCTGCTGCCTCACCAATAAACCTATGCGATCACAGCCCCACTATTGCGATCGCATATAAGGAAACCAGAACCAAGAAAATGCAGCAGCAACAGCGGTTCTTTTAAGGCCAAACACACTCTGTTAACCACCCGAAACACACCCGAGGTCCTCGGGACCTCAACCAAACCTACCAACACACCCCATAACATCATTCAAACTTAGTCGAACCCTCGAAACACCAAAAACAACACAAAAACACCAAAATCACATCAAATTCAAGCCTATGAACTTTGAAACTTCTAAATTTCGCCAAGGATGCCGAAACCATCCAAAACACATCCGATTGACCTGAAAATTTGCACACATATCCAAAATGACATTACGAACCTGCTCCAATTCCCCGAACTACATTCCGACCCCGATAGCCTATTTTCCCCTGCCGACCAGAAATTGCCAAAAACTAACTTTCGCCAATTCAAGCCTAATTCTACACTGGACATCAAAACTTCATTCCGAGCACACTCCTAAGTCCCAAATCACCTAAAAAGGCTATCCGAGCCATAAAATCTACATTCTGATATCGTTTACCAATAAGTCAACTCCCAGTTGACTTTTCCAACTATTAAGCCAATTTGAGAGACTAAGTGTCTCAATTCTCACCACGACCACTCCGAACCCGAACCAACCGACCCAATACAACATAAATAGGCTAAGCAACATATGATAAAGAATAAATGAGGGAAACGGGACTAATCTCACGAAACGACCGGTCGAGTCGTTACACTTTATGACTTAGTCTTTACTTGAGAAAGAGGGACTAAGTCTAGGAAAACTAGGCTAAAAAGAATTGGGGTGAGCTCAAGAAATTGATATCCCCAATTAAAGAGTTAAACCTAGAGATAGTAATACCCGACTTGAGCTAATATTACTTGAATTGCATGAAACCCCATTTGGACTTGAGAACGCCAAATTGGGCAAAATCACTCAAACTACTGAGAGGTATAGAGTGAGTACTCGGGTGTGATAGCTATATTACAATCCCCACTAATCAAGCTTGCCCTAGAACTTTGCTACCCGTTAGGTATCCACCTAGGTATAAGTCACTACCCTAGTCTCTTTAAACACTTAAAAAACAACAACAAAAATATTGTCATTAGTTTCAGTTATTGCATACAATAGAGTAAAGTTAGAAGTAGAAATCAAACCCAAATGTGTGGAAGTGTAATTAAAAACAAAACCCGCCATCTAGCTTAGATATAAATCTAATTCCAAACAAATTAATTCCCTGTGGATTCGATCCCGACCTAGTTGGGTTAAAGCTGCATCGACCACCCTTGCTACTCAATAGTAGTGTAGGCTTGGACCCGATCACTGGATTGTGTCCTTAAGGACAAGCATAAGGGGGTCAGCATACTGACACTCCCTGATACGATCATAAAGAGAAGATTGAGAGACCACACAAATCAATACTCGACTCTGCTCAGAAATATCAAATCTCACAAACTGACTGGCTAAGGCCTGGACATCCAATGCCAATGGCCTCTCAGCTGCTGGTAGATATGCTAAACTCCCCAAACTCTCCGCCCGGCGACTCAAAGCATCGGCCACCACATTGGCCTTCCCCAGAGGGTACAAAATGGTGATATCATAGTCCTTAAGTGACTCCAACCACCTCCGCTGATGCAAGTTAAGATCCTTTTGCTTGAATATATGTTGCAAACTCTAATGGTCGGTGTAAATCTCACAAGGAACACCATACAAATAGTGCCGCAAAATCTTCAAGGCATGAACAATAGATGCTAACTCAAGGTCGTGGACATGATAGTTCTTCTCATGCACCTTCAGCTGTCTGGACACGTAGGCAATCACCCTATCGTCTTGCATCAACACCGCAGCAAGACCAATCTGCGACACATCATAATATACAATGTAAGACCCTGAACCTGTAGGCAATACCAATACTGGGGTTGTAGTCAAAGTTGTCTTGAGCCTATGAAAGCTCTCCTCACACTCCTCGATCCACCTGAATGGAGCAGCCTTCTGGGTCAGCCTAGTCATAGGTGCTACAATAGATGAGAATCCCTCAACAAAACGCCGGTAATACCCCACCAAACCAAGAAAACTCCGGATCTCTGTAGTTGATGACGGACTAGGCCAACTCTGCACTGCTTCCACCTTCTTCGAACCCACCTTGATCCCATCACGAAATACTAGATGACCCAAGAAAGCCACTGAGTCTAGCCAAAACTCACACTTAGAAAATTTTGCATACAACTTCTTTTCTCTCAAGGTCTGAAGCATAGTCCTCAGATGCTGCTCATGATCCTCCCGAGTCCAGGAGTACACCAGAATATCATCAATAAAAACAATGATGAAGGAATAAAGATAAGGCCCGAACACACAATGCATCAAGTGCATAAAAGTAGCTAGGGCATTGGTCAGTCCAAAAGACATCACAAGAAACTCATAGTGACCATACCGAGTCCTGAAGGTAGTCTTCGGGATATCTGGCTCCCGATTCTTCAACAGATGATAGCCCGAACGTAAGTCAATCTTGGAAAACACCCTGGCACCCTGTAGCTAATCAAATAAGTCATCAATACGAGGTAATAGATACCTGTTCTTCATAGTAACTTCGTTCAGTTGGCGATAATCAATGCACATACGCATAGAACCATCCTTTTTCTTCACAAACAAGACCGAGGCACCCCAAGGTGACACACTGGGCCAAATGAAGCCCTTATCAAGAAACTCCTGTAACTGCTCCTTCAACTCAGGAGGAGCCATACGATATGGAGGAATAGAGATGGGCTGAGTTCCCGGCAACAAATCAATGCCAAAATAAATATATCTGTCGGGCATCATGCTAGGAAGATCAGCTGGAAACACATCTGGGAAGTCCCTCACTATTGGAACTAACTCAATTGTAGGGGTATCAATACTGATATGTCTCACATAATCTAGATACGTGTCACACCCCTTCTCAACTATTCGATGAGCCTTAAGAAATGAAATAACTCTGCTGGGAGTATACTCTAAGGTACCCCTCCACTCTAATTACGGTAAACCTGGCATAGTTAGCGTCACGGTCTTAGCGTGACAATCAAGAATAGCGTAATGGGGAGACAACTAGTCCGTGCCCAAGATAAGATGAATGTCTACCATGATGAGTAATAATAAATCGGCTCTGGTGTCAAAATCACTAAGAGCAATCAAACACGACTGATACACGCGGTCCACAACAAGAGAATCTCCACGGAGTAGATACATAAACAGGGGAACTCAAAGAATCCCGAGATATGCCCAAATGTGGGGCAAAATAGGAGGACACATAGGAATACATAGAGCGTGGGTCAAATAATAGCGATGCGTCTCTATGATAGACTGGAACAATACCTGTAATGACAGAGACGGAAGCAACTGCCTCTAGACGAGCCGAAAGAGTATAATACTAGGGCAACCTCGACCTCCCTGACCTCCACCTCAAGCTGGCTGAGCTGCTGGGGTGGTAGCTGTTGCTGGAATCATAGCTTGAGGACTCGGTGGAGCACACAGTGCTTGAGAAGTCTACGGAGGTGCTCCCTTCCTAAGTCCGGGGAAATCCCTCACCATAGGATAATTTTTGCCACACTTAAAAAAACCCCTCAGAGGGCGTGACTGTCGTGACTAACACGGGCCAGGTCTGCTGGACTAGTCACTAGAATCACCCCGAGCAGGAGGCACACTAGATACTAGCAATGAATAATAAGGCTCCTGGGGCCTATAAGGGGTTGGAACACCACTAGCGGCTAGAAGAGCTGAATGAACAGGGCGACTCACATAACCCCTACCATGTCGAACTGCAGCTGGGGCACGAGTACCACTTTAAGTGATAGACTCTCGAGACCTCTTGTGCTCTCTCTCCTCTCTCCCGGGCAAAAATGCCCTCTAATCTCCTGACAATACTCACAATCTACTGATAAGAAATATTTATCTTCAACTGCCTAGCCATACTTATCCAGATGTTGGGGTGGAGTCCTTCAATAAAACTACGAACCCTCTCTCGAATTGTGGCAACCAAGGTCGGTGCATGTCGGGCCAAATCACTGAAATAGACTGTATATCTGACAGAGTCATAGAACCCTAACGCAGCTGCTCAAACTCTTTGCGCCATGAGTCCCTGAGGTTCTGAGGGACATACTCTCTCAAAAACATGTCCGAAGAACTGAGTCCATGTAAGTGAAGTTGCCTCATCCGGACTACTCAACTGATAAGCACACCACCACTAATAAGCTGCTCCTCTAAGCTGGAAGGTGGTAAAAGACACCCCGCTCATCTCTGCTATGCCCATAGTACGGAGAATACGATGACACTCCTCAAGAAAACCCTGAGCATCATCTTTAGCCAATCCGCTGAAGGTAGGTGGGTGGTACTTTTTATACCTCTCAAGTCAGAGCTGATCCGCCTCAAAAGCGGCTGTCATGGTCTCGTGCTGAACCAGAGCTACCGGCTGCATAGGGATGAACTCTAGGGCGTGGTCAACCTGGACCCTCTGCTTAGGAGTACGGCCTGCGGGAGTCTGTGCCCCTCCCCCAGCCTGAGATATGGCGAGAGCTAATGGAATCAATCCAGCCAGAACTAAGCTGTTGAACATGCTCAGGAACTAGTCTACAGTCTCATGGAGGGCTGGTACAGCAATAGGCACCTTCGGTGCCTGCCCTCCAGCTAGAGCTGTTAGGGGCTCCTCTATCCCACTCGCGCGGGGTGCTCTGGCTGCATCGTGTGGTCGTCTTCTACCCCAGCCCCGGCCTCTGGCGGCTCTAGTAAAGAGCGTGGGTGCCTGGTTGTCAGATCCTACGGTATGGGTCCTCACCATCTGTGAGAAAGAATAGAATAGAGAAGTTTAGAATTTGATGGAAACAACTTTGCACGACAAGGAATCGCTCCTAACAGTTCCATAGCCTCTCGAAGATGAGTACAAACGTCTCGGTACTGATCCACGACACTCTACCGACTTGTGACTCACAACTCCTATGAACCTAGAGCTCTGATACCAACTTGCCATGACCTAAACATCCTCTGAAACATGTTGTGATGACACCTAGTCTCTACGATTAGGTAGGCCTAACAGATTGCAGAAATATCAATAACGGAAGAAAAAATTTACAACTAACTGCAGTAGATAGTGAATAACTAATAATGATGTCGCTCAGCATGTACAATAACCAAATTACTAGACGTACACATGTTTCCCAAAACCCAAAATATCATGAGTCACAAGCTACGGAAAGGAAATAGTATCTCTATACACCAGAGTCTAATAAAAAAAAGATGCATAAAGTGTTTGACACGAGGAAGAATATAAGGGGACTCCGACATCTGCGGACGTGATAGATATACCTTGAAGTCTCCCAAAGCTGCCTCAAACTCACTGATAATGCGGCTGATAACGAGCACCTGAATCTAAAAACATGTGCAGAGAAGTAGCATGAGTACACCAAAATTGGTACCCAGTAAGTGCCACGCCTAACCTCAGTTGAATAGTGACAATGTCAGGTCAGGCCCACTGGTATATAATAAATATAGTAGGAAATAAAGCAGTATAATAAAAGACTGGATTTCAACAAAGGAGAACTTAATGAAACAGTAGTACAACACGTGGAATATAAACAACAGGTGATCTCCCGAGACACCGGCTCGTAGTCCCAAAAGTAAATATGTAGGGAGAACTCCCGAGGTACATCCTCGTAGTCTCAAAAGTAAATGTGCAGGGAGAACTCCCAAGATATCGCCTTGTAGTCTCAAAAGTAAATGTACAGGAGGGGTCTCCCGGGATACCGTATCTGTAATGATTCGACCGGTCATTCTGAGCTCTAGCACGTCGTTCAGCAGTTTGAAGTCGTGAGCAGCTCCATTTCAGGTATTATGACTAGTAGGTGTGGTCGGAATTGAATTTCGGAAATTTTAGAGTTGATTTGGAAAGAAAATTCTCATTTCAGAAGCCTTAATTTGGAGAAATTTACTAAGATTGAAATTTTGAGTAAACGACCTCCGAATCAGGATTTGAAGGTTCCTGCAGGTTCTTATGATGATTTCCGAATCAGGCTAAAGATAAAAATTTGAAGGTTTTTGAGAAATCCGACCGGAAGTGGAAATTTTGATATCGGGGTCAGGATGCGATTCCGAAAGTTGGAGCAGGTCCGTAATGTCGAATATGACTTTTATCCAAAATTTGAGGTCAATTGGACGTGATTTGATAGGTTTCGGCATCGGATGTAGAAGTTGGAAATTTCTAAGTTCATAAAGTTTGAATTTTAGTGTGATTTGTGATTTCGGCGTTGTTTGATGTGATTTTGAGGCTTGACTAAGATCGAATAAGGTATTAGGACTGGTTGTTACCTTCGTTTGAGGTCCCGGGGGCCTCTGGCGTGTTTCGAATGCTCAACGGGTCGATTCGTGCCTTGTGAGGATTGCTGGTTTTTCTGGTGTGAGAGCAGCTGATATTTACACAATGCGATCGCATGAGAGGGTCTGCGATCTCATAGTGCAATTTGGGAGGCTGCTGGATTTTGTCTTGTGCGATCCCGGGTAAGTGTATGCGATCGCACAGTGCAATTTGGGAGGCTGCTGGATTTTGGTCTATGCGATCGCAGGTACTATGCGATCGCACAGAGGGAAAAAATGAGGCTTCAGGCTTATGGCTTGTGCGATAGCGAGGTTATATGTGCGATCGCAAGGTTATATGTGCATTCGCAAATGCTTATAGGCTTCTGGGAATTTGCCTATGCGATCGCGGCTATAGGAGTGCGATCGCATAGAGGGTTGATCTGGGCAGTGAACTATTTTAAAACGGGATTTTGGCCATTTCCTCATTCTTTCTCATGGTTGGGGAAATTTTGGAGAATTTCAAAGGGTGATTTTCATCAAGCATCAATAGGTAAGTGATTCCTTCTCATCTCAAGTTAAATACAAGGTATATGCAAGGATTAAAACATGAAAATTGTATAAAAAATTGGGGTTTTTGGAGGAAAAACCTAGAAATTTTATTTTGGATTTCTACCACGAATTTGAGCATGGAATTTAGAGTAAACTATATATTTGAACTAGTAAGGCTATGGGTAGAGTATATCTTCGAGAAATTTTGAAATCCGGGCACGGGGGCCCGAGGGCATTTTGGTCAAACTGAGCGGAGTTGGGAAATTATATAATTTGAATTATTGCAAATATTAGAGTATATTTTCATTAGTTTGTTGTTATTTGGATAGTTTTGGGGCGTTGTGCGTCCATTGGGGTCGCCGGAAGGGTTTGGAAGCCGGTTATGGACTTTCGGAGCGAGGTAAGTCTCCTTTCTAACTTTGTGAGGGGGAATTGTCCCCCTAGGTGAACTAATTAAGTATGTACTATTATCTTCGGGTCCTACGTACGCACGAGGTGATGGGATTCCGTGCGTAGCTGCTATTATGCTATGTCCGGGTAGTCTAGGACCCACTAGCATACTTTACTTGTTGTACTGCTGACCTTGTCAATAAAATATCATGTGATGCTTTCAATTAGTATTTAAATCTCTGAGAAGGATAGAGTTTACTTTTCTTAATCACCTAGAAGGAGAATTAATTCTTCCTTGGATAATTGTGTTTCGGATAAACCTATCGAGTTTGGAACCCTGTCGAATTTGGCAAGTAAATCTCCAGAAAAGTTTTAAATATTCTACTCATGTTTATTAAAAGGAGAATTTATCACTTCATTGAACAGCTAATTTTTCTGATAAAAGTGTTGTTTATTGGTGTGAATATGTGTAACTTTGGGTGCCTGAGTCGCATGTATGATTCGCGAGCAGGATGACCCTGTATTTATGTATATTCATATGAGCACCTGAGTCGCAGGCCTTATTTAGGTGACCGCGTCGCATGATTGATTCGCGAGGGGGGAAAATAGATGCATCTATGGTTCAGGCCGTTCGACCCTCGGCAGTGCACAGTTTATGTTTATGTTGGTTCGGGCCATCGACCCTTAGCATTGCTTGCGCATGATATTTACTGCGTATTTGCTGTGATTTATACAAGTTTATCAGCCTAAGGAAGTTTTAATGGCCAGTCATGAGGAAGGAGAATTTATGTGTAAAAAGTGAAATAAGTCTGATGTTTCTTATCTCGGATTATTATTTAAATTGTCAACTGAAATGACGAAGATTTAAAGTGTTAAATGTGGAAGGAGTTGATATTATTTATTCCTGATTTTAATAAATTTTCTATGACATTCATGTTTAGTGTCTCACTTGAATATACTAAATTGACCTCTAGCAAGTGTCTAATTCGACCTCTCGTTACTACCTCTCTGAGGTTAGGCGGGCGACTTACTGAGTACACGTTGTTTTCGTACTCATGCTACACTTGCCGTGCATTTTCATTGCACAGGTACTTTCATAGCGTCGTGGCTGGTCTGGAGACTTAGGCGAGCTGCATCATCTGGAGGCGATCCGCAGCTGACACAATCTCCCTCATATTGTATTTATTTCCATTTTGAATTCCTTGTCCAATTTGTATTTCGGACAAGCTTTGTAATATTTGTGAAATTCTTAGAATTTGCTCATGTACTTGTGTCACCGGGTTCTGGGATGTGTTTGGGATTTAACTGAATAAATATAATAGTTACCTGTCGTATTTATTTGATAAATTTTTATTCGTTTTTATGACTTGTAAGTGAAAGGTAACAATTTTCGAACAAAATGTTAAAACATGAAATTATATCAACTAATTAAAGATTGGCTTTCCTGACGGTGGTGTCTGGCGCCATCACGACCTTAATCGATTTCGGGTCGTGACAACTTGGTATCAGAGCACTAGGTTCCCGTAGGTCTCACGAGTCATGAGCAAGTCTAGAAGAGTTTTGTGGATCGGTATGGAGACGGCTATACTTATCTTCGAGAGGCTACAGGGTTGTTAGGAGTACTTCCCTTCTTGATTCCTCATCGTGCGATTTGATTCCTTCAAGGCTTATGCATAAGTTTATTCTTACTCAATCTTACGCGTCGCGAAGCACTTTCCATGAATCGGGAATTTGAGGAATTGATATGGTGCTACGGATATGGTGTGAGATGTTTCCTATGTGTAGTTGGTTGGAGCTGTTGTTGTTGCCCTGCAGAAGAATATTATGATGTTTCAGCTCAGTTTTGTGTTTCTGAGAACTTTGAGGCATTTGGATTATGAATGGTCCGGTTGGGGTTGATAAAGTAGTAAGACTTAGTGTTTTCAAGTAAGGTGGAGTATTCACCTGTGATGTGTTATCGTCGTCCTTGATCAAATGGAATGTGTTAAGTTCGTCAGTGCTATGTTTTCTTCGGGTGCATGGGGCCAGAGTATGGTGAAGAAGTATTGAAGAATGCGGTTGGTAGAGAATGATATTGAATTGAGGCTAAGCGGTGGTTCCATATCTAGGAGGCCAGGTGTAAGAAGCGGAAGTCGAGCAGTTGCAAAGTGGGGGAGCGGCAGCATAGTGGTGAATTAGAAGGTATTGTAGCGCAGTTAGTAGATGTCCATGGGGAGCGGGCGGACTGGTAAGGTTGGTGAATGAGAACGGCCTTAGGATGGAGTATTGATGTCGTAGATATAGTGCAGTACAACGTCGTTGGAAGGTGTCAGTTGGTGAATTACATAGGTGGGTTACCTCCTGTGAGTATGTTAGCGGTCGTGTGGTTGGAAAATCTCTGTGAGGGATTCTAGTGGCTTTTCAGTAGGAGGCAGGATGTGTGAATGATGCTAGAGAATTTGAGTGATTAGGGAGTGCTAGCAAGAGAATTTGGAAGAATTGGACGGATCGGTTGAGCAAGATTCATGTTAACAAAGGAGAAAGGATCTCAGCAGGGTCTAGAGTGGTGCCAGGAATAGCTTCGGGCTAAGTCGGGGAGTCCCACCACCTGCAGTTGGGTTGCAAGATTGTGTTATCATAGGGTTGCGGATTGTCGGCGTGTTGGCAAGTTATTTCAGCTAAGGGGAAAGGAGTAAAATGGTGATCGTGCATGGGATATGATAAATGTGTGCAAAGGTTGGCCCTGTTGGACTAGGGTTAGACTTTGAAAGATTCAGAATTTATGCTTAAGGCATAGGAGAGTTGTAAGGGTAGTGACTCAGTCACGTGTTTCATTGAAAAGGGTGTTCATGTGCTAGGAGAGCCTTGGAGTTAATTGTATTCGGGACCAATTAGAGTGGGTGACTCTCAATGGCGGTCCTATTGAATTCAAAGTTAAGAATGCGGCATTTAAGGGTTAAAGGCAGTCGTATGATCAAGAATTGAGCTTTTGCAGCGTAATTTCAGAGAAAGAGAAAATGGTTGGAGTGTTCTATGTTATTTTCAGCATGCAGGGTAGTATTGGAGGAGTGAGAGAAATAAACTCCGGGTGTTAGAAAGATTATCAGGAGGGTATGAGACGGGTTGCGGGATTTAGGCGGCATGGTCTCGTGAATCAAGGTCACTCGGGATGAGTGAGGGTTGAGTTTGCTATGAGTTGAAGGAAGTTACTATTATTCCTGAGGCAATTGAAGATGATTAAAAGAAGATAGATTGATTAGCCATGGTTGAAATGGCACATTTACGGCAGTGATCAGTTCCTTCGATGTGATTAAGTTATGCATGTGTTTTGTGCCGGTGTGTGCGGGGCTTGTCGGCCATCGTAATAGATTTCATGTGGGAGCATTCGAGTGATATGGCCTGTCAGGTGTAGGCGGATCTCGGAAGGGTTATGGTGGTATAGACTCCTACTTAAGGATTTTCATGTTGGGTGATTGTGGGAATTCACTCATGTGTTGAGGTGGTACTCTTGAATTGAGTTAAGTAAAAGGTTTTTGTATGATGAAGTGTTCACCCTATTGGTGGTTCAGAAGTTATGATGGAATTCTTGCGCTATCTCATATTGGCATGTTAGGTGCGGTAAGCAGTATGTAATCGGGAGTAAGAATCGAGATTGTGGTTTGGTGTTCATAAGGATGTCATGAGCTCGGATGAGCAAGAAAAAGAGTGATTTGAAAGTTCAGAGTAAGATGGTGTTATCTTCAGTGTCACCTGAGATCGATATTCGGGGAAAGAGGCTTTGTACCCTGGTGATGGGTTCTTGATGTGTTTTGTAGTATTAGTGTGGTAGGTGATCGGGTGTGCACACTTGTTACCTGGTGTGGAAGGTTGTGGGAGCGTAACCACGAGAAGATTGTATAAGTGTGACATGTAGTCACTTAATGGATTGAAGATTTGGACCGAGTATAAAGAAGTGCAATATTACTTATTTGAAAATTTATGCCTGGAAGGCGTTCAGTTCATTTGGTTGTGGATTGTGGGGTGTTTGTTCCGGCTATGATGGTTGTTCTCGCGTATTATATCACACATCAGTTGTGCTTGAGTTTTGTAAGCATATAGCTTTATCAGCCTCCCCAGGATGGTATTATGCACTTAGCGTGCTTATGATCGATATTAAGTAATTTGTAATAGTGAGCAATTCAGCTTCGTGTATATTTCCTTATGTGAATTTTATGATGGGATCGGGTGGCACGCCGCCAGGGGTATGTTATTTGGATTGGATTGCATGCCGCAACAGTGTGATGATGAGTAAGGTTCCTATATTTATTTTCTTATGTTTTATTTCCTATTTTCTGATGAAAGTTCGTATTAGTTGCGTGAATTGAGTAGTCCCTTCCTGAGTCATTCCTTATGTATCGTGTTCGAGTTGTGGCCTACTGGCGCGATGTGGTATCATGTGAGACTGTTGGTGATGTTTGGGGGGATTTGTTGTCTAAGCAGTTCATACTGGGTGAGACGAGATTATCGGATCAGGGATCAGTGCGATAAGGTTATGTAAAGTCTATATTAAAGAACAAATACCATTATTCGGTTCATAATGAGGTGATGATTCTAGTCAAGATGAGATATTCAATGATTTGTTAACTCTGCAGTTGGGTATGAATTTCTACACATCTCCTCTGTTGTGGTGGTTTCGTCGGCATTATAGCAGGATGTATGTATATTTGTTATGAGGTGCATCGGGAGCATCAGATCCGTGAAATTTTGGCTATTAAGGTTCAGGGAACATCATTGTGCTTAGATGATGAATTTTGTGGTGCATGATGCTAATTCAGCAAAGGTATGCAGTCATGCTCTGGTAAATCGTGTGGTAGTTGATACGGTGTTTATATATTGGAACTAGGCCTGGCAGAGAAAATTCAGGTATTAGAACTGGATTCTGAGCTTAATATATGGATAAAAGAGGAAATCTTCAGATTTGATCAAGCTAATGTACTCAACTGGGTTGTGGTAGCACGGGCAGGTGCATGAGGTGTTAAACAGTGATTTCAGATAACTCCAGAGAAGTTCTTAGCACGTTCGAGGACGAACGTCTATTTAAGTGGGGGAGAATGTAACGATCCGACCGGTTGTTTTGAGCTCTAGTGCGTCGTTCAGCGGTTTGAAGTCGTGAGCAGCTCCATTTCAGGTATTATGACTTGTATGTGTGGTCGAAATTGAATTTCGGAAAGTTTAGAGTTGGTTTGGAAAGAAAATTCTCATTTCAGAAGCCTTAAGTTGGAGAAATTGACTAAGATTGGAATTTTGAGTAAACAACCTCCGAATCAAGATTTGAAGGTTCCTGTAGGTTTGTATGATGATTTCGGACTTGTGCGTATGTCCGGATCGGGCTTTGGATAACCCGGGAGCATTTCGGCGCATAATGTGGAAGTCAGCATTTTAGAAGAAATTTTCTAAGTTTGGCTTGAAGCGCATGGGATTCCGAGCCTGTGAATAGCTCCGTATGGTGATTCTGGAGTTGGGTGCGCGATCGGAAGTGAATTCGGATGTCCGTAGGTCATTTTGAAGTCAATTGGGTAAAGATAGAAATTTGAAGGTTTTTGAGAAATCCGACCGGAAGTGGAAATTTTGATATCGGGCTCGGAATGCGATTCCAGAAGTTGGAGCAGGTCCGTAATGTCGAATATGACTTTTGTGCAAAATTTGAGGTCAACCGGACGTGATTTGATAGGTTTCGGCATCAGATGTAGAAGTTGGAAATTTCTAAGTTCATAAAGTTTGAATTTTAGTGTGATTCGTGATTTCGGCGTTGTTTGATGTGATTTCGAGGCTCGACTAAGTTCGAATGAGGTATTAGGACTGGTTGGTAGGTTCGGTTGAGGTCCCGGGGGCCTCGGGCGTGTTTCGAATGCTCAACGGGCCGATTCGTGCCTTGTGAGGACAGCTGGTTTTTCTGGTGTGAGAGCAGCAGATATTTACACAATACGATCGCATGAGAGGGTCCGCGAACACACAGTGCAATTTGGGAGGCTGCTGGATTTTGGCTTATGCGATCGCAGGTAAGTGTATGCGATCGCACAGTGCAATTTGGGAGGCTGTTGGATTTTGGTCTATGCAATCGCAAGTAAGTGTATGCAATCGCACAGAGGGAAAAAAATGAGGCACCATGCTTATGGCTAGTGCGATCGCGAGGTTATATGTGTGATCGCACAGTGTAGGTTTAGAGGCTTCTGGGAATTTTCCTATGCGATCGCGGCTATAGGAGTGCGATCGTGGCTATAGGAGTGCGATCGCATAGAGGGTTGGTCTAGGTAGTGGACAATTTTAAACCGGGATTTTGGCCATTTCCTCATTCTTTCTCATGGTTGGGGCGATTTTGGAGAATTTCAAAGGGTGATTTTCATCAAGCATCAATAGGTAAGTGATTCCTTCTAATCTCAAGTTAAATACAAGGTATATGCATGGATTAAAACATGAAAATTGTATAAAAATTGGGGGTTTTTGGAGGAAAAACCTAGAAATTTTATTTTGGATTTCTACCACGAATTTGAGCATGGAATTTAGAGTAAATTATTTGAGCTAGTAAGGCTATGGGTAGAGTATATCTTCGAGAAATTTTGAAATCCGGGCATGTGGGCCCTAGGAAATTTGGTCAATTCACTGAGCGGACTTGGGAAATTATATAATTTGAATTGTTGCAAATATTAGAGTATATTTTTATTGGTTTGTCGTTATTTGGATAGTTTTGGGGCGTTGTGCGTCCATTGGGGTCATCGGAAGGGCTTGGAAGCCGGTTATGGACTTTCAGAGTGAGGTAAGTCTCCTTTCTAACTTTGTGAGGGGGAATTGTCCCCCTAGGTGAACTAATTAAGTATGTGCTATTATCTTCGGGGGCTACGTACGCACGAGATGATGGGAGTCCGTGCGTAGCTACTATTATGCCATGTCCGGGTAGTCGAGAACCTACTAGCATGCTTTACTTGTTGTACTGGTGACCTTGTCAATAAAATATCATGTGATGCTTTCAATTAGTATCTAAATCTTTAAGAAGGATAGAGTTTACTTTTCTTAATCACCTAGAAGGAGAATTAATTCTTCCTTGGATAATTGTGTTTCGGATAAACCTATCGAGTTTGGAACCATGTCGAAATTAGCAAGTAAATCTCCAGAAAAGTTTTAAATAATATACTCATGTTTATTAAAAAGGAGAATTTTATCACTTCATTGAACAGCTAATTTTTCTGATAAAAATGTGGTTTATTGGTGTGAATATGTGTAACTTTGGGTGCCTGAGCCGCATGTATGATTTGCGAGCAGGAAGACCCTGTATTTATGTATAATCATATGAGCACCTGAGTCGCAGGTATGATTCGCGAGCAGTTTATCCTTATTATTATTATGTTGACCGCGTCGCATGATTGATTCGCGAGCGGGGAAAATAGATGCATTTATGGTTCGGGTCGTTCGACCCTCGGCAGTGCACAATTTATGTTTATGTTGGTTCCAACTGTCGACCCTCGGCATTGCTTGCGCATGATATTTATTGCGTATTTGCTGTGATTTATACATGTTTATCGGCCTAATGAAGTTTTAATGGCCAGTCACGAGGAAGGAGAATTTATGTGTAAAATGTGAAATAAGTCTGATGTTTCTTATCCCGGATTATGATTTAAATTGACAATTGAAATGACGAAGATTTAAGTGTTAAATGTGGAAGGATGTGATATTATTTATTCCTGATTTTAATAAATTGTCTATGACATTCATGCTTAGTGTTTCACTTGAATATACTAAATTGACCTCTAGCAAATGTCTAATTCGACCTCTCGTCGCTAACTCTCTGAGGTTAGGCGGGCGACTTACTGAGTACACGTTGTTTTCGTACTCATGCTACACTTGCCGTGCATTTTCATTGCACAGGTACTTTCATAGCGTCGTGGCTGGTCTGGAGACTTAGGCGAGCTGCATCATCTGGAGGCGATCCGCAGCTGACACAGTCTCCCTCATATTGTATTTATTTCCATTTTGAATTCCTTGTCCAATTTGTATTTTGGACAAGCTTTGTAATATTTGTGAAATTCTTAGAATTTGCTCATGTACTTGTATCACCGGGTTCTGGGATGTGTTTGGGATTTAACTGAATAAATGGAATAGTTACCTGTTGTATTTATTTGATAAATTTTTATTCGTTTTTATGACTTGTAAGTGAAAGGTACCAATTTTCGAAAAAATGTTAAACAGGAAATTATATCAACTAATTAAAGATTGGCTTGCCTGACGGTGGTGTCCGGCGCCATCAAGACCTTAACAGATTTCGGGTCGTGACAGTATCGTGTCCCAAAAGTAAATATACAAGGGTATTTTCCGAGATACCGTCTCGTAGTCCCAAAGGAAATACACAGTGCAGACAATTACAGATGATAGTTACAATAAGAGAATCTAGAGGTTAGACTAAGTACAAGTCAAGGAAGGAAGCAGGAATTCACTAAGCATGCTGCTGAGAGTTCAGTTAAGCAATTAAGGCATGTAGGCATGTTATTCTAGGCTAACAAGGTACTACACATGCTATATGCTCAATTAAGATGAAAATAGGTAATTACTCAGTAAAAATAAGGTTTTGCAACAAATAGTCTGTGTACGCACTCGTCACATATCAATATCAGTACCAAATCCGAAGGGGAATTCATCCACACAAGGTTAGGCAAACCACTTACATCGAACCAAGCTCAAATCAATCCATAAGAATGTCCTTTCTTCGATTATCCGACTCCGAATGGTCCAAATCTATCCAAACATAGTTACATACCATATATATATAAGCTAAAGCAAGAAATTAGGAAATCGTCCCAAAAAGCCTCCCCAGGCCCACGTATCGGAATCGGGTAAAAGTCACGAATTACGAACACCCATTCACTCATGAGTCTAACCGTACAAGAATTACTCGAATCCGACCTCAAGTCGCCTTCAAAAACTCGAAATTATAGTCTATGATGTTTCAACCATTTTCCCCAATTTTCCAACTCAAATCCCTAATTAGAAGATGAAAATAGCACTAGATTCACGAAATGTAGACCAAATTGAGTTAGAATCACTTACCCCAACAATCTTCTCGAAGAAATCTCAAAAAATCGCCTCACATCGAGCTCTCAAAGTCCCAAAATCGAAATGGGAATCAGACCCTCGAATTCCTATTCTCTACCATCAATCTCGCTTCTGCGAGTCACTAACCGCACCTGCGGTGCTGCACCTACGGGAATTCCATCGCAAGTGCGAAAATTAATTAAACGGTCGGGACCACATCTGCAAGCCATGGGCTGCACCTGCGAGCCCGCTCCTGCGGTTAAACTTCCACATCTACACCCCTGCCCAGGCCGCCCCTAATCGCTTATACGAGCCTTTCTCCGTATCTGTGAATGCGCAGATGCGGTTACCCTTCTTGCACCTTCGCTCCTTGACCTACTTGACCAAAATGCATCTTCTCCCCCTCACTCCGCACGTGCGAGTTCGCACCTGCAGTCTCCCCACCGCATGTGCGAAACACCAGAAGGCCAGAATCTCGACAATTGTGTAAGTCCAAAATTTCATCCGTTAAACATCTGAAACACACCTGAGGCCCCTGAGACCTCAACCAAGAATACTAACCATTCCTAAAACACCATACAAACTTAGTTGATCCCTCGAATCACATCAAACAATGCTAAAAACACAATTCACCCTTCGATTCAACCTTGATGAACTTGAAACTTCCAATTTCCACAACCGACGGCGAAACCTATCAAACCACGTCTGATTGACCCAAAATTTTGCACACAAGTCATATTCAACCTTACAAGACTACTCCAATTTCTGAAATTGGAATCCGACCCCGATATCAAAAAGTCCACTACCGATCCAAATCTCCAAAAATTAGACTTTCGCTATTTCAAGTCTAAATGAGCTACAGGCCTCCAAAACACAGTCCGAACATGCCCCTAAGTCCAAAATCACCCAAACGGAGCTAAGAAAATCGACGTAACTCCATTCCGGAGTCATCTTCACACAGTTCCGATGACGGTAAAAATCCTAAGACTTAAGCATTTGTTTTGGGACTAAATGTCCCAAAACATTCTGAAACCACAACCAGCACCTCCCGGCAAGACACTTAAGCAGAAAATAACACGAAGAAAACAGTAGACAGGGGATCGGAGCTATAATTCTCAAAATGACCGGCTGAGTCGTTACAAATAAAAAATAATCGAGGCACCTGAATGTGCAGAAGCATAGTATGGTTACACCATGGCGGTACCTAGTAAGTGCAATGGCTCGACCGGTCGTTTTTCTTTCTAGAATCTTGTTCCCCTAAATAAGACTTCCCGTACGTGTTTTTAGTGTTTATGACTTGCGGGATGGTTATTTCGAGATTTTGAAAAGTTCGGTTTAAAATCGGAACACTTGGTTCCTTAAGTTGGCCTTAAAAGGCTAAATTTAACTTCGGCCAACATTTTGAGTAAACAACCTTGGAATCGGGATTTGACGGTTCCAATAGGTTCATATGTTGATTTCAGACTTGGACATGTGTTCGGATCGGGTTTTGGATTACCTGGGAACATTTCGGCGCCTAATAGCGGAAGTTGGTTCTTTGAAGGCTTTAGAAGTTTTTTAAATTTGGTTTGGAGTAGGGTTTGGTGATATCGAGGTCCAAATAGAATATCAAGACTGAGAATAGTTCTGTAATGTCATATAAGACTTGCATGCAAAATTTGGTGTCATTCCGAGTAGTTTAAGTACGTTTCGGCGCATTGGGAGTAAATTGAAGAAATTAAAGTTCATATTTTTGATTCAATTGGTTTGGGGTGTGATTCTTAGTTTTGTTGTTGTTTCGTGCATTCCGAGAGCTCGATCAAGTCCGTGTTATGATTCCGAACTTGTTGGTATATTTAGACGGGGCCCCTGATGCCGTTCGGGTGATGCGCAGATTGAGTTTGAAACTCAAAAGGGCTGCTGGTTACACCAGTTCTAGTGTAATTGCACATGCAAGCTTTGGGCCACAGGTGCGAGGGTTTGGTCACAGTAGCGGCTCTAAAGCGTTTGGGCAGGGACCGCAGGTGCGAATTTCGTGCGCACCTGCGAATGCGCAGGTGCGAGGAGGAAGGGCGTAGGTGCGGGCCTAGGAACAGAAGCAGAACGCTTGCCGCAAAAGCGGGCTCCCGTCTACAGAAGCGGCCCACACTAGGATTGAAGGCCTCCGCAAATGCGTTCAAGGCACCGCTGGTGCGAAAATCTCTAGCAAAAGGGTTCATTTAATACGAGACTTAAGCCAATTCTAACCCATTTCTCTCACTCTTTGGGAGATTTTGGAGATTCTTGAGAGGGGGTTTCACGTAGCACTTGAGGTAAGTAACTTCAACTCATTATTAGTTTGAAACATAGATTATGGGTAGATTTCAACATGTAAATGTGTGGAATTTATGGGTTAGATTGAAAGCCTAGGTTTTTTTTTTATAAAAGTGGTATTTAACAACGAAATTAGTTATGGAATTTAGTAAAAAACATATATTTGAGTTAATGAGGTTATGGGTAACAACTTTTTTTGAAAATTTCCGGAATCCGGGAACGTTTCCCGGGGATGAATTTTAGGAATCTTATATTTAGGGTTGAGTAATCACTTTAATAGTTGGAATATGAACTTTTGAATATGTATTGATTAGTTTATATACTATTTGATTAGTTTTTGATTGTTCGGCACCGAATCGAGGGTTTGAGCATAATCTTGGACCGGAAAGTAGGCTTTGAGGCGAGGTAAGTCTCTTTTCTAACCCTGTAAGAGGAAATTAACCCCATAGGTCAACTTAATCAATATGTACTTATTTGTGGGGGCTACGTACGTATGAGGTGACGAGAGTCCGTGCGTAGCTACTTGTTTACACCAGGCTTTGTTGACACCGTTACTTATTTATGCTTATTAATTGTCTAGAATAAAGCTGAGGTTGAGGATTTTAATATTTTAAAAGTTTCTAGTTGAATTTCTTATTTTGAAAAGAATTGAAGGATATTATGATAACTTGAAAAAAATCTATGTTCAACCGCGTCGCAAGTATATTCTGTGATCGGGGTAAATTTCCACTACTCTCATGAGAGTGGGCCATTCACCTCGGCATGTTAATAGATACATCTAAGGTTCATGCTGTTTGACCCTCAACAATGCACAATTTATGTATATGTATATTTGGATCGGGTCGTACGTCCACGACATAATTCGTGCGTAATGATATTCGAAGCTCCTCTGCGTAATGCTATTGGAAGCTCATAGTATAACGATAAAAGGATTGTTTATTTATTTCTTGCCCTGAGTTCTATTATCATTTTCATATATCATGTTTAATTAGAACTTCATATAATTATATTGTTGGCCCATAGTAAGTGTCGAAGTCGAACCCTCGTCACTACTTCTTTGAGGTTAGACTAGATACTTGCTGGGTACATGTTGTTTATATAGTTATATAGTCACGCTACACTTCTGCACTTAATGTGCAAGATCTGAGGCAGGTGCATCTTGATATCAGTCTGGCGCGCATGCTTGACTCCTGGTACAAGACTACACGGTGAGCTGCCCTTCCGAGCTGTTCTGCAGCAGCCGAAGTCTTTCTGTTGTTATTGTTCTGTCTATTTTATTTCAGACAATGGAGTAGTAATTTGTATATTCTACTAGTAGCCCATACTCTTGTGACACCAGGTCTTGGCACATACACTAGTAGACTCGTGGTTTTGATTTTATTTCATGATCATGATTGCACTTAGTAGCTTTCGTGTTATTTATTTTTAAATCTATTACTTCTTGAATCTTTTAATTTAAAGAAAGTTTGATTAGTTGAAAAAATCCTTTTAAAAAGAGTGTTGGGCGCCATCACGGCCTAAAATAGAATTGGATCGTGACAGTAAGTATCAAAATTAACCTCTGTGGAGTAGTGACGAGGGACAATAAAGACACCTTCCAAACTAAACAACCTGAACAAGTGTGAAGGTGAACTAACATAGAAATAATATTAATATAAAGCTAAGTAGGATAAGGAATACAAAACAATACTTGCAATGATACATTAGTAACATTAATATTTAACAGGAAGCAGTAAGGTAATAATGTTGTAGAGTAAGTTGATCACAACCTAAGTCCGGTGAAACCAAATAAAGGAAAACCATCAACAACTCAATAAGAACAACCGCTTTCACACCAGATCTGTTCAAGCATTTTTACGAAGTGCCGAACCTCATAATCACAGCTCACGGGTCCCAATTCATGAACCCTAATCACTTGGCATCTTGTGCCCATATTACAACTCATAACCGCATCGACGACTTACATGCCAATAGAACAATCCTCACACAGAAGGCAAGTAGACAAGAGTACGTATAATGGTCAATGACGTCAGATTCATCTTCTAAAATCGATATGGGTGATTTAACTACGTCTATGCTTGTGCAAGTGTTCTACCACAATTTAAGTCAACAAATAAGAGTAGAGACAATAAATGACACATAAGAAATGAACACAACAAAATGTACAGTGTAATAAAGATAGCAATGAAGTTGAAGCAACGACTAGTATAACAAGATTAGATATATAGAACTAAGCAAAAGGTGCAACACAGAGGAAAAATAATTAATAGTATGATAAGAAAAACAACAATCAAAGACAAATAAAAAAGAATGGGGAAATGACAACAAGAGCCCTACCGATGTACCGTCTAGTAGTCCCAAATCATAAACTAAATCACAAACTTTCCTTATATCACTGCGGGAGCCTTTATATTTAGTTTTGAAAATCATTTTTTCTCGAATTAGTATCCCGCGTTTTAGCCCACCTTATGACACTGCATGGCTTCTAGTAGTTCCTTTACTAGCCACGCGTTTCAAGCCTGCCTTATCTCACTGCATGTGTTTCAACACCAGACCTTATACCACAGCATGTGTATCAACAGTAACAACACGACAGAAACCTCGTGCAAACAACACAACAACAACATAGCAAAAACCTCGTGCAAACAACATAACAACTGCACGGCAGAAACCTCGTGCAAACAACATAGAAATTCTCTCAACAATAACACGAGTGCCAAAACATAATACCAGCAACAACAACAATAACACGAGAATACGATAAGTAAATCAACTTAGGAACTTCAGAACACAAAGAAACAGTGGAACAAGCTCACAAAGAAAGACACAACATGGAATAATAGTCCCAACAAGAATAGCTCAACAAGGAAGAGATAATGTGTAGCAATGATTCCACAAAAGTACAATTTGACGGTAAGAGAGATAACATGAATCAATGATTTCAAATAAGGATAAGTCGACAATGAAAAAGAGATAACAAAACTTCATTTAAGGTTGAGCAATTACGGAAGAGATACAACAAATTCAATTAAGGATAAACAATTACAGGAAAGATAACAATAACTTCAATTAAGGATAGATACTTACGGAAAAGATAATAGAAACTTCAATTAATGATAGGCAATTACGGAAAGAATAGCATGGCAATTAAAGAGGCAACAACTTCAGTTAAGTGACATAAGAGTTTAATCGGCAATAAGGGTAGAACATAAAGCAATTAATTCCAAATAAGACACGTACGTGTGAATTTGGTAAATGTGGGATTTAACATGACAAAACAATTTTATATCTAATGAACATAAGAACCTAAGAGCCATAAATGGTAAAATTTTGACAATTAAGCCCGAGTACATACTCGTCACCTCTCGTACACGGCCTTCACATGACACAATTAGCACAAATGACTCAAATCTTAAGGGGTAGTTCCCCAACACAAAGTTAGGCAAGATACTTACCTCAAGGAAGCTAGACAATACTCTAAAATGACCTTCTCAAGTGAAACAACCTCCGAACGGCTTAAATCTAGCCAAAATAACTTCAAATCATAAATAAAACTCATAGAAAATAATTTCCGGATGATAAAGTTTCAATCTTTAACAAAACTAAAATGTCAACCCAAAAGTCAACCCCCGGGCCTGCACCTCGGAACCCGATAAAATTCACAAAACCCTAACACCCATTCGATAATGAGTTCAACCATACAAGAATTACCAAATTCCTATATCGAATCGCCTTTCAAATCCAAATTTTACATTTTGAATTTTTTTTACAAATTTCCCCAAATTTCCAACTTAGTTCACTAATTAAATAATGAAAATAACAATGGGTTCATGAAATATAATAAGATTCGGATAAAGAACACTTACCCCAACGAATTTCTTGAAAGACCCACGAAAAGTATCCCAAAGCGAGGTCTACAACTCCAAAAATGATAAAAATAGCTAACCCTCGAAATAGAGTTCTTATATTTCATGCCCATTGATTAATATATCGCGATCGCCGAACATTCCTCATGATCGCGAAGAAGAAAAACTGAAGGCTGCCAAAACATGCTTCGCGAATGCGATATCAAGCTTGCGAACGCGGTGAGCAGATCTTCAGACCCTACACGAACGCGTCTGTTACTCGCGAACGCGAATAGAAGAGTTGCATGATGCCCTTTCTGCCTTACCTCTACACGATCGCGGACCATTGAATGTGAACGCGAAGGCAAAGGCCTTCAGCCATCGCGAATGTGAGTTCGGAACTTGTTTCTTTCCACCCAATTACACTACGCAAACGCGATTGTTTCATCGCGAACACGATGAAGAACACTAAATACCAGCAAATCAGCAGTCCAACAACATGGATAAATCGCCCGTAGCCAATCTGAAACACACCCAAGGCCCCCGGGACCCTGTTCAGACATACCAACTAGTTCCATAACATAACACAGACCTACTCGAGGCCTCAAATCATATCAAACAACGTTAAAACTACACATCGCACCTCGAATCGAACCTATAAACTCTCAAATCTTCCAACTTCCAAAACTCATGTCGAAACAAGTCAAATCAACCCAGAATGATGTCAAATTCTGCATGCAAGTCCCAAATGACATAAAGGAGATAAACACAACTCTCAGGATCGCAATCCGAGCCCGATATCAACCAAGTCAACTCCCGGTCAAACCTCTCAACCTTCTAAAACTTAAACTTTCCAATTTATGCCAAAATGCTTCAAATTATCCTACGGACCTCTAAATCCAAATCCGGACGCATGCCTAAGTCCAAAGTCACCATACAATGCTATTGAAATTATCAAATGCCATTTTGGAGTCATCTACACAAAAGTCAAAACTCCGGTCAACTCTTACCGTTTAAGCTTCTAAATTAAGAATCCTTCTTCCAAATTGACCCCGAATCATCCAAAACCCGAACTCGACCACACACACAAGTAATAACACATAATACGAAGTTGCCCGAGACCTAAAGCCGCCAAATGGGATGCTAATTCTTAAAATGACTGGTTGGGTCATTACAATATCTCCCGAAACTATCCCACCGACTATTACATTGAAGCATTATCACCAACTTTGACATTGGAATTCAGTCGTATCACAAAATTCAATCTAGAAAAAACAATTTCGCAATGATATAAAAAATTTAGAAATCTGCTATACGTTCAGAGTTGATTGGTCATACTTCACATTCATCTGCGATCAGTGTTTTCTTAAAGGATTTTGTTTTGAATATGTTGTGTTTTTGATAGAAAAGGTGAGGAAATCATCAGTAGAGGTGGATTCTGCAGAAAATTACGCATCAATTGTGTCTTATATTGGTTGTAAATTGTAGCATATAAAATTTGTAACTGAGTGTTACACTCCACAGTATTACGACGATGTTACACCTCGTAGTATTGTACGTTGGATTTGTCATAAGATAATTGACATCAGTTCAAGGAAAAGATTATTTTGAGGTTATAAGTATTATGCTATTGCAAACAAGTGATAAGTAAAATCGTGAAGGTGAAAGGGTAAGCGACCAAAGAAAATAAGTTTCGTCAAAGTTTGACATTTTGAGATAAAATATGGTCGAAGCTATAATACACTGTATTTATGGACTAGTGCCATATAAAGTACCACATGACCATGATATTAAGGTGTATAAAGTATGTTAAAAGTGATTTGTATTTTAGGTAATTTGAGATAATTCTTAATTATGTGGATAATTGGTTAAATATTAATTTTTAGCGGGAAGTTAACAAGATAATTGATTTTGGTGGATAAGCTTAAAGAGACATCACCCTCAATGTGGCAGCAAGGAGACCTAAGCATCAACGACTCTCTGGTGTATATAATTAGGTGGCATATTTAGAGATTTTGGGCAAAATAATTCCCAAAAATGAGGCCCACAAATATCAAAGACAAGAGATTTTCATACATCATTTAAGAGGGAGCTGCATGTTTGTTATGTAATGGGTGAAGCTTCCAAAATAATACATATGAAACTTCATAATACTATAGTAACGTGAGATTTGCGATTCTAAGAAAGTGCGGTGCAATCTTTCTCAAGAATATCATATAGATTTTTTTCTATATTTATCTCGTTGTTACGTGTTTCATCGCGATTGGCGTGTGTTAGAGGAATTGTCAAGACAATCGGCTCAGGTATACTAAGATATTCCTTCTTTCCTTTTGGCATGATCCATACGATATGAACGAAACGAGAAAATGCACAACTTTCATAAGTAACTCTATTCATAGAAGTAATAGAGGTGCCTATGTTCACGATTCCCCATGTGTCTTAATATTATATCTTCTGTTCATGGGTCTCAGAAAATACGTAAGTTGGTAAAGTCCATTTCATGATACTAATCGAAGGCATATTGATCTTATGACATACTGAAAGATCTTACTGACTTACTTCATTATGAATTGCATTTATTTATACATGTACATTGACCAATGAATAGATAGCGTTATATACACATATATCTATATGTGTGTATATACGCACCACCACCTAATCATCTAGTATATGTTGATGAATTTGCCCACAGTGGCCGAGATGATATGATGGGATGCCCTCAGAGGCTTGATAATGTTATGTATGCATATACCTATGCATGATATGACATTTATACACATATCCATGACATTATAAATGCGTAATGATTCACATAGCTATTCAGACTTACATGTTAGTCCTTTACTCCATGTTTCTTTTATGTCTATTGTATACGGCTTTTCCTACCTTACATACTCGGTACTTTATTTGTACTGACATCCCTTTTTCCTGGGGACGCTGCGTTACATGCCCTCAGGTCACTATAGACAGGTTGAGAGTCCTCCAAGTATGCTATCAGCTCAACAGAAGGTGTTGGTGCGCTCCATTTGCTCCGGAGTTGCTTATTTGGTCAGTATGATTTGGACATGTATTAATTGGTATGGCAGGGCCTTGTCCCGACCTTTATGATATTTATCTACTCTTAGAGGCTTGTAGACAGATTTCATGTATATGGATACTTGTATGGCCTTGTTGTCCATTATTTTGAGCATATAAAGGATCATGATTGCCTTACATGCTCGTGCGTCTTATGTATAAGTCGGTATATCATGTTGGGTCATCCTATGTCCAGTATTCCCTCATGCTTTATTCTAGTTATCTCATGACAGCCTTTCTGGTTCATTTACCTATGATAATATGATACAAAATATACGTTACGTTGGTACTCGGTTGAGTAAGGCACGAGTGCCTATCGCAACCCATTGTTTGGGTCGTGAAAAAAGTGGTATCAGAGTCGTTCTGTCCTATAGAGTCTACAAGTCATGTATAGTAGCGTCTTGTTTATGGATGTGTGCGACACACTTATAAGCAGGAGGATATAGGGAATTTGGGACTGTCATCCTTTCTTCTTACTCTAGATCGTGTGGTAGAGCTCACTTGTAAGAATTCTCCTAAATTATATTTTATTAACCTACATCCAAAAGACAATTGGTAAGAGATTGTATGTGGTTGTGGAAGAGTTGAGTTAGAGGAACTTGATTTTGCACCATTCTTATGATGGATAAATGTGAGGTCTTCAGCATAACATGTGCGTACGAAGACGTGTGAGCTTCTTGATAAGGATCCTTAAGGCAAGAATATCTATCCACCCATATGGTGAAAAGCAATGAGAGATTCAGAAGGTAGATACAAGTTTCAACAAGTAAAAGAAGCAAGGTGAAGAAGGGTACGAGGCACCCATTAATAAAGATTATCAGTATTTACAACTCAGGCAGAGAAATATAAGCATTTTGAGTTATCTTCAACAATAACAGATGTATGTACAATTGGCTACATCCATCTTAGTTATGCCCAATGGGATCTAACAGATATGGTTTAAGAGAAGGACGGGATATCAGGATCCGACTGGTGTTAGAGTAACCCAAAATGGTGGATGGATTTCTTGCGTTAGTTGACATTTCTAAAGGATATTGCAAATATGCTAATAGATCTCCTTGTGAGACACCCAGATGGTGTACTCTAGAATAGTACAACTAGATAAGAATACTAGAATGTTCAAAAAAATTTACAGAGATAGGCACTGGAAGCCTGGAAGGGATAAATATTACCTTAGTGTGGCTCCCGTCCCTAGTAGAGAGAGAATGTTAGGAAACCCGAAGAGTCAGTGGATGGAGCAAGGGGAGCTAAAGGGAAAAGAATGTCTTGTTGAAGTTTTCAAAAATAAAGTGATAAACAGAAATATTTGCAAGGTAAAAGATAGATAATGAATCATTATGAGTAAGATGTGATACATAGATGACAATGGTAGATAAAAAAATAACAGTATTGCAAAGTCTATAGTCAAGTAAAGGAAAATACGAGAGGTTCCAGGCCTTCAGACAATAAAAGAGTATAGGCCATAAAGTCATATACTCATTTCAAGAAATAAGTTCGTGAATCCAATGCGATTAGCAGAAGGAAAAGTTAGACCCCAGAGTAATAGAAATCAGTATGGGTTGGTGAACAAGATAAACTAAACATGAATAGGGACTGAGTGATTTGATAATAGTCAGCATCATGAGAATTTCAGAGATTGCGTTCCGACATTAATAGAATGGATGACAGAAGAATAAGCTTTAAAGGTCATCCAGGAAGACACTTCCCTAAATCAAGAAATGTGAGAAAAGTTAAGCTTAAGGGATTGTATGTGCCAGCTACACTAGGTGTCATCCTCGTGAGTAAGGAATTTCATTATCCTTGGTACAGAAGGATTACCGCAAGGCGAGTAAGGATCATCGATGATGTTAAAAGACACCAAAGATGAAGAGGTAAAACATATATAGGTAGATCGTCGTAGCACTAAATCTTAGTACTCTCCTAAAAGGGGGAATACAGAGTGATGTGGCATTAAGCCGGAATTAAGTGGTTCTAGTAACTTTGGAATGGTAAAGGAAGAATGCGATAAAAATGAGAAAGGAATGAGATTGCGCTTATTAAAATCCTACAGATATGCTATGATTCCAGAACATTATGCAAGCACGACGTCAAGGAGAGGAAGTAAGGGTTCCTGCCTGAGATGTTATTGATAAATAAGGAGACAGCGCAAGAGGTAAGTTAAGACAAAGGAAATAACCCAAAAAAGATTACGCGGAATACTGATATGACAATGGTCCAACCGGTAGTTAGTAGTTGATTCATGAAGATCCTAGTTATGGCTAGACAAGAGGATACAGACAAATCAACAGATCATGCAAGATAAACATAGTGAACCCCAACATGCGGAATTCAGTTTCGCAGATATGACATCGTGAACCTTGAGAAATATTCAGATAAGAGTTGGGGTAGTTTAAGGTACTGTATGAGTATTACAGAAATAAAAAAGAGTGCCACTGAGAAGACAATCAAAAAATCAGCTCAGAAGCAACCCTACAAGCACAAAGGCGTGAAGGTACGCAACTACGAACAAGTGTAGGAGGAAGAACACAACAAAACAAAAAGATTTCGTCGAGTATACGATGTGATAAGATTGTAGCTTTACAAGAGCCATAGGATCTTCCCTAAATACTACAACAAAATATTAGCTAAGGAAATAAGGAAGAAGGCTTCAACCTAAGCATAGTAACTTGAAGAGGAAATGGTCTTGTAACAACAGTCTCACTACAACATTGTATGCACTCCATAAGAAAGTGGCACCTATCGTGGCTAATGAGCGGGAAGTGAAACCAAAGTTAATATTTGAGATCATATGAGTTGCACAAAAATTTCGGCATGCGTGGGAACTAAGATAAAGGCAGTTAGAAGAGTATCAACCTCATAAGAAGTCAGTATGGAGCTCCCATCGGATTGTGTATGATCCAGAGGTGCGAGTATTGTAAGAGAGCTTCAAGCTGTAGATGTGAATTATACCTATGTGGAAGGGCGGTTATGAAAGAGATAAAAGATACGATGTGATATTTTAAGGTAAGTAAGGTAAAGGTGAACAACGTACGGGATACTCAGATGCAGAAGGTTGTGAATAATCCATACTTCAGATAGAGGGCTAGAAGAGCTGGGATTCAGTATCCAGGAATGATAACTGTGTCATTAGTGGTATACCTTCCAGCCTATGGTTTCTAGGTACCGAGAGGTCTAGTTAAGAGAGTAAATAAGGGTTAGAGATGATGTGATGTCTCGCTTGATGTTCCAAAATAACATAAGGAAATCTATGGTGCAAGCAAGTTGAAGGAAGGTTGCGAGTAGTATAAATAGATATGTGTAGGTCGCAAGTTAAAGTATGGTGGAGCGACAAGGCTTTAGGTAGACATGAGTAAGGATAAAAAAAACTGAGTGAGAAGGTGACGAGAATTCATAAATCCTCGGTATTAAGCCCATGAAAACAAGAGAGCTGATGGTTTCTCTAAGTTATAGAAAGCGCAGTATAGCCTGAATGAACTCAAAGGAGTCTAAGACTAGTAGTATTTAGAAGAAATGGAATTCTGCCCTGGTAGTAGAATGAGGGTGTAATTGTGATAGATAAAGGATCACATTTGGGCCTTCGACTGAGTAATGATTTGAAGGAAAAAAAGGGAATTTCATGAATTGTACAGTATTAAAATACCCACATAAGGTGAATCACATTGGGATGTTATTAAATATGGTTATGGAAGTATAGTATCGCCCCTAGGTGGATCAGTATAATCACTTCAGATGTTCTCCGATGACACGTGAGCCCTAGTGACAATGTATTGCGTAAGAGGTTTAGTTATCAGTGGTAGATTGCAGATCAATCTTGAGCTGAATCAATATGAGATGAGATTAGGACGTCATTCTTAAGATGAACAGTAATGAGGAAGCATTAAAGGACTTAGATTTATACATATAGGATGAGCAACGAGAGTAACATGGAGTTTGGTAGCAGACCTCAGTTACAGTAAATCAAAGCAAAAGTTATGGTATGGTATGACCTACTTAAATGTAGTAAAGCTATAGACGCCCAGAAGGACAACTTGTCATAATTCTGTATATGTTCACAAAGTGAGGCCTAGAGACTAGCTAAATGTTGGAGGGGAGAGTCACATAAGCGCACTTACAAGGTCAGAGTTGTACGGGCTGCATGATAGAAGGTAGCAACAGTTACGAGAATAGAAGGATTTCGACCACAAGTCGTGGTGTGAGAAAGAGGTCTAAAGGGGGGAATTCCCTAGCCTTTGGATTTATTCACAAAATAGTTTCCTAGAGGGCAAGGAGAGTACTAAAGTATTCGAAAGACATGGGTTATGAAAATGATAAATGCATCAGTCAACATTCGAGGACGAATGTTCCAAAGGGGGGAATGATGTTACACTGCACAGTATTACGACGATGTTACACCCCGTAGTATTGTACGTTGGATTTGTCGTAAGATAATTGACTTCAGTTTAAGGACAAGATTATTTTGAGGATATAAGTACTATGCTATTTCAAACAAGTGAAAATAAATTCGTGAAGGTGGAAGGGTAAGCGAATCGAAGAAAATGAGTTTCGTCAAAGTTTGACATTTCGAGATAAAATACGGTACAAGCTATAATACCCCATATTTATGTACTGGTTCTATACAAGGTACCACATGACCATGATATTAAGGTGTATAAAGTGTGTTAAAAGTGATTAGTAGTTTAAGTAATTTGAGATAATTCTTAATTATGTGAATAATTGATTAATTATTGATTTTTAGTGGGATGTTAACAAGATAATTGATTTTGGTGTATAAGCTTAAAGAGATCACCCTCAATGTGGCGGCAAGGAGATCTAAGCATCAATGACTCTTTGGTGTATATAATTAGGTGGCATATTTAGAGATTTTGGGCAAAATAATCCCCAAAAATGAGGCCCACAACCTCAAACAAAAGAGATTTCATACATCATTTAATAGGGAGGTGCATGTTTGTTATGTAACGGATGAAGCCTCCAAAATAATACATATGGAACTTCATAATACTATAGCAACGTGAGATTTGCAATTCTAAGAAAGTACGGTGAAATCTTTCTCAAGAATATCATACGGATTTTTCTCTATTTCGATCTCGCCATTACGTGTTTCGTCGTGATTGACGTGTGTTAGAGGGATTGTCAAGAGAATCGGCTCAGGTATGTTAAGGCTATTCCTTCTTTCCTTTTGGCATGATCCATACGATACAAATGAAATGAGAAAATGCATAACTTTCATAAAATAACTCTATTCATAGAAGCTCTAGAGGTGCCTATGTTCATGATTCCCCATGTGCCTTAATATTATATCTTCTGTTCGTGGGTCTCAGAAAATACGTAAGTTGGTAAAGTTTATTTCATGATATTAATCGAAGGCATATTGATCTTATGACATACCAAAAGATCTTACTAACTTACTTCATTATGCATTACATTAATTTATATATGTACATTGACCCATGACCAGATGACATTATATATGCGTATCTATATGTGTGTGTATATATATATATGGGGTATGAGGAAAGTTTATGGCGTTATATACGCACCACCACCTGATCAGCTGGTATATGTTGATGATTTTGCCCACAATGGCTGAGATGATATGATGGGATGCCCTCAGAGGCTTGATGATGTTATGTACACATATACCTATGCATGATATGACATTTATACACATATGCATGACATTATAAATGTTGCATGATTCATATAGCTATTCTGACTTACAGGTGGAGTCCTTTATTCCATGTTTCTTTCATGTCTATTGTAAATGACTTTTTGTGCCTTACATACTCAGTACTTTATTTGTACTGACGTCCCTTTTGCTTGGGGACGTTGTGTTACATGCCCGCAGATCACGATAGACAGGTTGAGAGTCCTCCAAGTAGGCTATCAGCTCAGCAAAAGGTGTTGGTGCTCCATTTGCTCCGAAGTTGCTTATTTGGTTAGTATGGTTTGGACATGTATTGGTTGGTATGCAGGGCCCTGTCCCGACCTTTATGGTATTTATCTACTCTTAGAGGCTTGTAGACAAATGTCATGTATATGGGTGTATGGCCTTGTTAGCCTATGTTTTGAGTATATAAAGGATCATCTTGGCTTTACAGGCCCGTACATCATATGTATAAGTCGGTATATCATGTTGGGTCATTTTATATCGAGTATTCTCTCATGCTTTATTCTAGTTATCTCATGACAACCTTTCTGATTCATTTACCTATGATAATATGATACGAAAAATATGTTATGTTGGTACTCGGTTGAGTAAGGCACCTGGTTCCCATCGCGGCCCATTGTTTGGGTCGTGACACTGAGAAATATTCTCTAGCTTGTATCACGCGTCTAATTAGATAAGCCCACAGTTTGAAGGACACTATATTAGGCGATTGTATAATTTTTGTAGATAAACCCTGCTTATCGCGTATAATTTACAATACTTGGACAATTTAGCTAAATAGGTTTTATATAGTTTATAGGAAGGAAAAAATTCCTAAAAATATTGCTAGAGATTTGAAGTGAATTTTCAACCCCATACATACAAGATTCTCTATTAAAATATAGAAATAGAGATGATAACTCATAATTTTGTTGGTAAAAAACTGAAATCCACTCTTCCTCGTGGTTTTAGTCACTGTCAGCAGAATTTTTTACTGGCTGTTGTCGATCTTACCCACTCCCCCTTCCTCCACCCTTTGTTGAAAAATTGCATTATGTATGTATGTAAAATATTACGTTTTAGAGGAATATAACATATATTGAATACTTTTTGTCTGAAAAGATTTCACTTTTTCTAAATTTGAACACTTTGAAAAAAAATTTAGTTTCGCCGCTGAATTTATAAAGGGGTGCGAATTACGTTAGTCATGTTGTGAATCTTTTAACTTAAATCATATTTTGATAGATTGATCAAATCACTAGTTTCTATGGAAAATTTGAAGAAGCGTGTTTTTCGCCCATTTTCTTTGTTTCCATAGTGATTCAGTTAGAAAAGTTTAGGTTTATTGTAAGAAAAAATTAGAGAAGTTTTAAAACTTGTAATTTTAAATATTTCATAAGTGATATTTATGCGGTTATATATATTTCTTTTAAAAGATAAAATAAAAAGTTTAAGAACGGAGAGTAATTATAAAGCAGCGTTATAGTGAAAATTTACACTAACCCTTTAACTTATCTTGTAATGTTAAGAAACTAAGCTCAAAGCAATAACATAAAACAAGAAAATAGACAAAAGATGTAGAGAGCAAGAGAAGAGAGATTATTAATTCTTCTATGTATTCAAGTGTGTACAATGTGATGTCCAAACCCTCTATTTATAGGATGATATAGGTAAGGAATGCCATGAACATGGTATTAACTATTGAGATCATGAGGGGAGATCATGGAGGAGGTTATGGAGGTGTGGGAGTTACAACCATAATAGTTTGAAGTAGTGGGGATAATGGAGAAGAGTAGCGAGAGTAACTTCTTTAGGAGTTATAGACATCCACTATACAATATTATATTTCATAATACTCCCCCTTGGATGTCTATAGATAATGTGCCTCGTTAAAACCTTACTAAAAAAATCCTGTGGGAAAAAATCTTAGTGAAGGAAAAAAAGTACACATATCTTGTAATACGCATTATTTGCTGCCTCATTAAGAACCTTGCAAGAAAAACCAGTGAGATAAAATCTTAGCAAAGGGAAAAAGAGTACATCGCGTATTTGTCTCCCCTTGATAAAAACATCAATTTGTTTCTCCGAGATGACGTGTTCCGATCTTGTATACCAACTTCTCAAATGTTGAGGTTGCTCATGCTTCACGGAACATAACACCAAATTATCAAGTGAATAAATTTGTCGAACATCTATTTAACCGCTCGTTGAAAATTATGTCTGATAAAGAACTTTGCAAAATATATGTNCTTCAAGGAAAAGTCACATATTTGTTGTGTGTTGAGTCACTTGCTTTTTCAGTTGATAGTATATTGACATGACTTGAATAAGTATCAACAATTGACTGCCTTGTGAAATAATAATATGGCAGTACTCTCACATAGAAATAGATTTGTTTGAAGAACGAACTTCAGAAAATGTCTGCATTTGCATAAACAACAAACCTTGACATTTGTTAGAATAAGCAAATCTATATCAAGGATTCCTTTTGCAATATAGTACTAATAATATTCCAGTATCTTAAACTATATCTCGCTAGAATATTTTTATACTCATGGTTCTAGCAAGATACACAGTGCACCAATTGCAATAGACACAAAAATAAATCATATACGCCATGGTTGCTCTAATCCACATGAGGATTTGCTGAAGCTTTATAAATGAATTTCTCGGGAACCTTAGTATGCTTCAGAACAGTTTAAATCCTTCAATGATTTTATATACGCATATTCATATTTATCGAGTAGTGGCAGACTAAAATATGAAAGCAATTGTATCCACCACAAGGGAACATGTTTCCATATAATCAATGTCAGGACATTTACGTAAAATCTTGTGTCACCACACTGGCTTTATACTTTCAGGTGTTGGGACTATCAGTCCAAAATTTCACGTTTTCCAAGTGAAGTTAATCTTGATTGCGTATTTTTGATTTGATTGACCAATCATTTATCTGTCCAAATTCCATGACAGATTTGAGCTCAAGATCCTCGTCAATATTAATAATATTGAGCGCTATATTATATCAACAATATCATCTATGATCATTTAACATCGGTTCCATCATGACACAATAAAGACATAACTTATTGAGTACCTGAGCCTTTTCCATGAGGTCTTATAAAGTTTTATGTTATGGTGCTCTTACATAGCACTTGCCTCCTTAGTATGACCATCTTTATCATTTGCTCTAGTCCTTCTTCAAGGAGTTTTATCTTTTGAACCGATTAGTCTATTACGCTTCATGTGTTCCATAGACTATATCCGTCATGGACTTTATTCTATTTGGAGCATTAGCAGCTGAAATATAACATTTCGCTTTGGGTCAACAAGTACGCCTGACAATATTTTACAAATGAATTATTACTTGAACTTCAAGTTCACATTTTCTTGTACGAGGATCTAAGTACACTCATAATAATTCATTCCATGATTACTTTTTCAGCTACCCATTTTCTCCCCCTAATATTGGGATCACCAACACATTTCCCAACCTTCTTTGGGAATACACCTTTGTACATTGGTGATGGCATAATTAAATCATATAGAACATCTATATTTCTGGATGAAATTTATTTGGTTCCTGACCCTGAACCAATTCTAATAGGGAGAAGTTATCATAACTTGTTGGCTAGATGTATACAAGTGCTCTTGTATATTAAATAATACACATCATACCAAATTTTTATTTGGAATCTTTGTTCTCATAACAAATGGTTTAGCTTAATTGGAGGCATACAATTTCTGCTAAACCAACTTGTATTCAAACCAGCATTATCAAGATAATTATCATATTTATATTCTGGAACTGTGCTCTAATAATTTGAGCAATCAACCTTGCAAAATTCAAATTGCAAGTTGATAACAAACGCACATGTGGCCATACAATAGATGCATCTATTAAAATCATATAATAGTAAACTGTCCACATGGCAGATGACTGGGCCCATATATATATCACTTCTATTCGTTTCAGAAATCAGGGGATTCAATCCCAACCTTAACTAGTATATCATGAGAATAAGCAGCACAAGAGAATTCTTGAAGAACCTTCTATTTCTTCAATACATGTCAATGTGAATTCTCAATTAATTTTCGCATCATAATTGAACCGGAATAGCCAACCGATCATGCCAACTAATATTTGTTTCAGTAAATATTTAATTTATTATGGCATGTGATTCCATCATCATGCTTATACATCTGTAGTACAAATGGAAGAAAAGTCGGGTAACCTTTCATATTTACCCGATATGACTATTGTAATATGAAGATATTCAATCTTCCTTTCATTTATAGTCTCAATATGCCAACCACTTTGGCTAATACATTTGAAACTCAAGAAATTTCTTTTGAGACATACTACAATATTAATGTCAAGAGTAATTTCATTAATCCGGGTAGTAACAAATTCGCTCTTCAGGAGCTCTTAATTGATTTCGTACTACAAGATCTTTTATTACACCATCCATATGGTAAATATCTCCTTCACGGAGAAAATCATATCATAATAATTGCCACGGTCGAAGTCATCATAAGCAAAATCATTCTTGCTTTAAGTTTGTCTTTAATAACCTTTTATAAGGCATGTCATAATATTTTTTTGGCGTACCACAAGTACGCGATCAATGACATATTCATTATCTTTATTTCTCTCAAACCTCCCTTAGAGGTGAGTTGTGGTATTTATATAATCATGCATAAGCACATTCTTGTGTATATTTTTCATCACATATATATCTTCACATTCACTTTCAGGAATGAGCATGCATTTACAATGCTTATCACAAGTCGCATTTTTTTTTCAAAAAATGGACTAAAATCGTGTGAGTGTGCCTCATATTTCCAGACCATATTGATACACAATTCCTTCATCTTTGAAGGATTATTTTGAGAACCCTTACTGTTCTCCTTTTTACATTTACCATAATGATGACTATATTATTTTGGTCTTTGGTACACCCACGTTCATTGGTCAACCGCTTGTCTTCATTTAGACTTATTATGCACCGCTATAACATTCACTTCAAGAATGAAGCAAATCAAGTGGGATAAACTTCATGCTATTTTCATGAAAAATACATTATTTTCATTAGTCATCATTATATAATCAATATAGTGCATTGGGACTCAAACCCAATGCCTTACCCATATAAAGGCATGTTATGTCATAATGAGTTGGGACTTGAACCAACTCTTATCATCCTTGTGCACCATAAATCAAACCAAATGTCTTATTATCATACAAAGGCATAATAAGCCAAGTGGACTCGCCATTGAGCCTATCATGATATACTGCTTTCTATAATCAGTTTTTTTCCCGAACTTTAATGAAAGTTCACATTGATCTTTTTCACGAACAACTACATGATCAAATATAAAGGAAATAAAGTTATCTTAGCAATACAAAATTTATTTTGACCACAACAAAAATTTAAATTATTATTATTTTTATAAGATTAGAAACCTTCTCAATAGTTAACAGTTCCATAATCTTGACTCGCAAACTGTCGGAGCAGTACATATGGGAGATGATGTCAAAGCATTGGAATATGCTCTTGTTTGCAACTCGAAAGCATAGATACTCCATATATATATATACATCTGCACAAATAAAACTAAATTGCTAAGTAACACAAATTAGACCAAGTTTTAAATATTAAAGTAAGTTAATTGTAAAATTCATGAAAATTAAAAAATGATACCCCATGTATAATAGAAGCAAAAACATTAATATGGAATACGAGATGCCTAGATTTTCATATGCTCAACCAAATTGATTCAAAGTTGTTGCTCTCATGGAAGACTTTCATCTCTTATAGAAAATATAAGAAGAATATAGCAATTCGTGCTGATAACGTGTTAAGAAACTAAGCTCAAAGCAGTAACATAAAACAAGAAAATAGACAAAAGATGTAGAGAGCAAGAGAAAGAGATTATTATTTCTTCTATGTATTCAAGTGTGTACAATGCGATGTCCAAACCCTCTATTTATAAGATGATATAGGTAATACAAAGGGATGCCATGAACATAGTATTAACTATTGAGATCATGTGAAAGATCATGTAGGAGGTTATGGAGGTGTGGAGATTACAACCATAATAGTAAAAAGTAGTAGGGATAATAGAAAAGGGTAGTGAGAACAACTTCTTTAAGAGTTATAGATATCCATTATATAATATTATATTTTATATAGAAGTAATTTAAGAACCTTAATTGTCGCATCACATCCCAATACTTATTGCATTAAACACGTTACACACGTAACCAATCCATCTCAACACGAAATGCTCCTCTTTAGGACCACCATAACCAACCCCTCTCCAATTCTCGTTTCCTTCTCCAAAAAACCCACACTTCCCTTTTCCTTCATCAAAATCCTCCCAATTTCACCCTTTCCTTCAACTCCAACACACCCTTCTCTTCACTCTTCCCCAAAAATGAGCAGTTGGCTCAACAAACTAGGTTTCGGTTTTCGAACTGATCAATCCCCCCCTATGGACTCATCTGCAATTCCTCAAGGACCCGACGATGACATACCCGCCCCGGGTCAACAGTTTGCTCAATTCGGAGCGGGTTGTTTCTGGGGCGTTGAATTGGCGTATCAGAGAGTGGCGGGTGTTACAAAGACTCAAGTGGGATACTCGCAGGGTTATGTACATAACCCGAGATATGAACATGTGTGTAGCGGTACTACTAATCATTCGGAGGTGGTTAGGGTTCAGTATGATCCTAAGGAATGTAGCTATGATTCCTTGCTTCATGTTTTCTGGTCTCGTCATGACCCCACCACCCCCAATCGACAGGTGGCTTTTCAATTTTTCATGTATAATATTTGGTTCTCTTTTTTTTTTTTGGCTGAGTTTATTTCTGGAATCATATGCTTAAGTTTAATTATTTGGGAAAATTTTAACGAGTCCATGTAAAAAATGAACAATTTTTTTGTTTGATGAATTAATGCTAGAATTATGAGCTTGCCTGAGAATTGGAATGTTATTGACTGAGAGTTCCTCTTTAGTTTTTGTGGCCATAGTCAGCGACTTCTTCTTAAATCTGCTGACGCATAAAACTATTTGCCTAACAATAACCTTCTAGGACATCATGTAAGCCGTATGGACAATTTTGCATAAAGAGAATGTGTTTGGGAATAAAATTGTTCTTAAAGAAATGTGTTTGAATAGTTGTAGTTTTTCCAAGACTTTTTGAGTTGAATAAAAAAATTTCAGTGAAAAAAGAGTGAAACCTATTGTCGAAAAATGTGATTTTTATTTGAAAAACACCCTCAAACCACTTCATTAAACGGTTTTTGCAATAAGTTCTTCCAAAAAATTAAACAAACACGTTTTTGCAAGATTTCAAAAGATGTTCTGTAAACAAATGCCACCTAATATTCTGATGGCAATGTTTTGTTGATAATATACTGAAGATCAGGTCTTCATTTGATGGTAACACCCTCCTAGGTGCTTACTTCAGAAATTGTTGCCATGAAGATTCAGGCTGCAAAATGTCTAAGAAATTTGACTGAGTTTTATATAGACGAGAGTGGTCATGTACCCAATTAGCATTTTACCCGCTAATGTAAATTTCACAGCGAACATCATCTGAATTCTCTGTTTGCTTCTGCCTTGTGTTGATCTTAAATATGAATCTTGCTTGTTTTGCCTCTACTGTGATTGTTATGCATCTGGTTCTCTAGCGCCAAGGAGGAGACAATAGCGGAGTTCTAATTATGTGGGACCAAAAAGGCTTGGCAACATTTTTGCATGTTATTTAAGTGGTTGTGGATAAAAACTTACAAGGTGGAAAAATGTCCCAAATGCTAAATATGAGTGGATAATTGAAGCAAAAGAGGTTGTAAAGCCAATTGGATGCAGTATATGGAAACATATCAAGAATTTGCGACAAAAATTCAAGAGTTAAAACTCAATTCGTCAGTGGTGATGGGCAGAAAATAAAATGAGGATTCAATTGGACGAGTATATTCTTAATAGATAAGCTTTTGCTTGCTTGTAAATAGTTTCTTCAACTCAACTTCCTCTATGCTGGCCTGAGATGAAATTTAATGGAGAAACATGGTTAGTGAGGGTTCATACAGCCGACCCCAACTTGTTTGGGACTGAGATATTGTTGTTTTTTGTATTCAACATTCTTTTGGTGCAATTCATATCAATAAAATCACATTAGCTTTTTCTAACAAAATACTTTCTAATTGGCATGTTCAAGGCATAAAATATAAGCAGAAAGCTCATTTCATCTTCTCTGATGTGTGACCTTAAGCACTTCCATCTTTAACATATGTTGATTAGCATTAGCTATCTCATATTAGTCTATCATCGATATTAGATATTCTGCCTCTCTAGGTTTTATTTTGTGGACTTCCTCTCCCAGGTCCTTTAAACCGAGATCCCTCTACTAGTATCAATATTGGGATTCTTTCTTTATCAAAAAGAAAACATCATCAAAATTTTCCTCCTAGTTTCTTTTTACCTGATTGCTAAAACATGCAACATTTTTGCATTGAACATCATTGGAATCTTCCTCCTAGTTTCTTTTACCTGATTGCTTAGACATGCAACATTTCTTCATTGACTGTTTCCCTCATTCCTTTTTTTGGCACTAGTGTTCCTGCATTCTTAGTAACCTATGTTTGTGTAAGTTTCCTGTGCTTTTTTTTACTCATTTAACCCCATATTTTTGCATGCTTCTGCTCTCTAATAGCCAAGCAAGGAAATTTGTCACTGCAGACATAGACATGCTTTCTGCTCTCAGTTGCCAGGTCCAAATTATGGACAGGGAAGTCCTTTCTGTGAAATGAGAACTTCTGCGTAATTGCATCCAAGACTATGAGGAAAACATCTCTCTTCATCTCTCTGGTTAGACTATGAAAAAGACATCACTCACCATCTCTCTGGTTCCTCAATAGCTATTGCAACCTTTCATTACTGTCAAGTTTCATCATTAGACGTTGTGCTTATAATGAACTTTACATTCTTAAGTAGAGCTATTTGCTTGTAAGGTCAGTGACTTATCCTTCTTTTAATGCATCTAACATGATGCTTCTCTTGTTTGTAGGGGAATGATGTGGGCACTCAGTACAGGTCTGGAATTTACTTCTACACTCCCGAGCAAGAGAAAGAAGCTTTAGAATCCCGGGGCAGACAGCAGAAGCTTCTGAACAGGAATATTGTTACTGAGATTTTGCCGGTTAAGAAATTTTACAGAGCTGAGGAGTATCATCAGCAGTACCTTGTGAAGGGGGGTCGCTTTGGTTCAAAGCAGTCTGCTGAGAAAGGTTGCAATGATCCCATTCGATGCTACGGTTAAGACGTTTTCATTTGCACGATAAAAATAAATTTAGTTGTATCTGTTCTTCTAAGCTAAGGTTGTTAATAGGTTGAGATTTATCATGCTTTTGCTGTATGTATTAGATCTTCCCGCTTATACTTGCTACAGGAAAATCAAACTTCTGTAGCTTCACCATAGATTTGTAATGTATATGGTTGCAGATTTCATGTTTGTATATGTTTATTGACGCCCTGGCCATAAATTACCTTAGTGGAATAGTGCCTGTTAATCAGATGGCAGTCCTAATTCCTTACCTACCCCAACAAAGGAAAGTAGAATTACCGTTTTCTACATTTCTATGAAGTGAATTAGATGCAAGTCTTTGAATTCCAGATCTGTTAAATCTAAGGCAATATAATTTTTGCATGCCTACTTTATGAACCAAAGGTTCCTCTATTGCAAATGCAAAACCATCATGTGATGCCTATAGATGAAAAAGTATACACGTGTGAGATCCGAGTTCTCTTTACCCCTTGTTTTCTTTGTACAATCCAACATTTTGTTACTTTGGAAGTAACATGATTCTGTCCAAATTCTACATAGATGCCTAGCTGGTTTCTAACCATTCTTGCAGAAAATGTTTTAAATTTGTCCGTTTGATAATTGTTGGCAATACTCCTTAATTTGTTTTAGATTTGAATCTCCAGTGTAAATACATATAATTTGGGAATTTCGGCTTCTATATGGATTATGAAATTAATAAAAGTTTTACACTCCAATGTGCTCCTAATACTACCGGAGCCAGGCATAAGAGATTAAGAGATTAATAGCCTGTTTGGCCAAACTTTTTTTTGGGTCAAAAGTGCTTCTTTTGGCCAAAAATTGAGGTATTTGGCCAAGCTTTTGGAAGGAAAAAAAGTGCTTTTGAGGAGAAGCAGAACCAGAAAAAAGTAGCTTTTTTCCAAAAGCATTTTTCTGATAAGTACTTTTGAAAAAAATATACTTAGAAACAGTTTTCAAAAGTTTGGCCAAATATTAATTACTGTTCAAAAGTGATTTTCAAATTAATTAGCCAAACAATAACTGCTTCTCATTAAAAATCCTTTTTTTCAAAATAAGCTGATTTTAGAAGTTTGGCCAAACAATCTATAATTATCGGTTAATTATCTTTTCATAAAAACCAAACTAGACTGAGCATAGATCAAACACAAAGGTGGCGAGACGTTTAAACGATGCAAGACGAAATTGTTTAAGACATGAACAACAAACCCATCATTCATCTGAAATATACACACCACGAGATATAACATAACCCTGTGCAATCAATCAATATTAGCAAATAGCACGAAACGTGACAATTATTCATACACAATAACTTCGACTTATTAGAAACTAATGATACCCAACACCAAAACAAAGTACTCAAAAAAGCGTACAAGTCTTTAAATGTTATGAAACATCAGACTATGGTAGATGTCCATAACTCCTATAACATTCATTACTTTTCTCCATTATTTCCATAACTCCCACTATTCCAATACTTGGTTGTAACTCCTATACCTCCATAATTTCTCTCATGATCTTCCTCCATGATCTCAAATACTTAATGTCATGTTTATGATATTCTTTTGTATACCTCTATGTAATACTATAAATAGAGGATGAGAAGTGATATTGTACACACTTGAAAAATACTTGAAGAAATAAGAATCTCTCCTCTTTCTCTCTATATTCTTGTCTATCTTCTTGTTTTATATTGTTATGTTGAGCTACATTTCTTAACACGTTATCAACACGAAGCTCTAATTTTATTCAATTATCATCTTAAAGTACGAAGACAACCAAGTCTATGGTTGAACTACAAAAATGTTGGCTACCTAGAATCAGTTACGTTGCCAGTGGAAGCTTGAGTATTTCATATGTGAATCAATTTGCTTCAATTGTTCAGGGAGTGTTTTCTTCATTCTTCCTATAAATTCTCATTTTAATATTTAGAATTTAAGATTTTTGGTATTGTTCATATTACACAAAATATAATATTATTGGTGCATGAAAATGAGCTGGTTGAATCAAGAAGAACCATATCCAATCTTTTGATTTGTCTATGTATTATACTTATCTGTGGGCAATCACTTTTTCGCAATTGATAGAAAATATACAGTGATGCAGGGCATTAGAATTAGAAATCTGGTTTTTATAAAAAGAAAAAAATGACAGTAGTGTAGATTAAACGCAAGTAACTTATGCTGCTATTCATATTTGTTGTGACCTTCACTGCAGTGTTATCTAAGGCTCCCCATGATTAAAGTCTCAAGGGTGATGCACTATGTCCTATTATGCCAAAGGTTAAGGATAAGATGGTGGGTATTAAGTCCAAAAACACTATGAGGGTAAGATATCGGGTTTTGAGTCCTGATGCTCCATGATCGTAAGAGTTGGGTTTGAGTCCCAACGCATTATGAACCACACATGCTTTTATATGGTAATGCATCGGGTTTGAGTCCCAAAGCACCATATTGATGATATAATGTCACGACCCAAATTCTATTCTAGGTCGCGATGGCGCCCAACCCGAAGTTAGGCAAGCCAACACTATTTGACAAGTGAGTCCCACCTTATTCTATTAAAGACGTTTCCAACAATACATTATTTTAGATTCCTAAGCATGTAAAAGAAAATACGAAGGCACTTTAAATTGCAAATGACAAAAAAAAGAGTCGAGATTAAATAATTACATCCCCAAAAGAATAGTCTACCAATGTGCGTGTCAGGAACTAGTGTCACAAGTATACGGGCATCTAGTAGAATGAACAAAAGAATACATCTACCCTAATGTCCAAAATACAGTAGACAGAATAAGCAAAAAGGGAAAGACTCCAACGTGCTGAATGGCATCAAGAGAAGCAGCTCACCGTAGAACTCTTGTCTCAGAGATCAAGCACGTGCTCTGGACTGGTAACTAGATGGACCGACCTCAGAACCTGTACAGTTAAGTACAGAAGCGTAGCATGAGTACATAAATATTATGTACCCAGTAAGTATCCAATCTAACCTCGAAGAAGTAGTGACGAGGAGTCGACTTGCCACTTACTAGGGCCAAACAATATACTTAAGCATGTGACTAAGCATGAATATCAATGTTAAATAGAAGAAATATCATAATAACGAGCTTTTCCACAAATAAAAATGAACATAAATTCCCGTCAGTTCAGTTGACAACTTATATTCCAAGACATAAAGTCACATTAGTACCAAGCAATAACATGTGCAGATAATGTCGTGGGCATACGACCCGATCCAACATAATAATAAAATGTTTGCCGTAGGGTCGAACGACGCGAACCATAGATGCATCTATTACCCCGCTCACGGATCATACATGCGACGCGGTCAACACAATTAATCATATCAAGCAGGCAAATCAAGGATTTATCAAGAAGCAAGTACTAAAGAAATGTCGGTTTCTCTTAAATAGTCAAAAGATGTTGTTCAATCTATTAGAATTTATTTACTAATTTGACATGATCGAATCGAGTTAAATTTACCATAAAGTTTCATGTATAAGACGTAAGCATGCTTTTGGGTCCTACGCTACCCGGACTTAAGCATGATAGTAGCTATACACGGACTCTCGTCACCTCGTGCGTACGTAGCCCCACAAATAATAACACATAATTAATTACTTCACATATGGGGACAATTCCCTCTTACAAGGTTAGAAAATAGACTTATCTCGTTTTCGAGCCTACTTCCAACTCAAGAATGCTCTCAAAATCTCAAACCGGAGCCGCACAATCAAAGCTATTTAAATAACGTAAAAACCAATCATTATAGGCTTACAGGTTCATATTCTAGCTATTAAAGTGATTATCCAATCCCAAAAGCAAGGTTCCTAAAATTCACCCCGGGCCCACGAGCTAGGGATTCCGAAAATTTTTAATGGAAGTCGTTACCCATAACCTAAGGATCATTAATAAATGATTCTTTTACTAGGTTCCATAACAATTTTCGCGGTTAAATCCCATTTTTATCAAAACTCTAGGTTTTACTCTAAACCCATAATTTTCACTAATCTTTATGTATTAATCTACCCAAAAATCAAGTATTAAACTCACAACAAGTAGGAATAACTTACCTCTCAAATGCTAGGTTGAAATCCCCCCTTTGGAAGCTCCTAAATCGCCAAGGATATGATAAATGACTCCAAAGGAGCCTAAGTCCCCTTTTTAAAACACCTTATTGCCTCCAGTTATTTTCGGACCAGCGGCGCGGGAATCACACATGCGGTCTCGCTTCTGCAGGCCCTAGTCCGCATCTGCGGAAGGAGGAAGGCTAGCAAGGGATCGCACCTGCGAAATGGTGCCCGCACCTGCGGCACCGCACCTGCGAAAGGGGCCCAGCATCTGCGGAACTTGGCATCTGCTAAAAGGCCGCATCTGCGAGGCTTCGACTGCTTCTGTAGTCTTGCACCTACGGCTGGCCAACCGCAGGTGCGGTCGCACCAGAACTGGTGCACCAGCAGCTCACTTTGAGCTTGGACTCGCCTCGCGCAACGTCCGTATGACATCCGGGGCCCCCGAGGCCCTGTTCAAACATACCAACAAGTCCTAAATCATAAAACGGACCCGCTCAAATCCTTTGAACGCTCGAAACAACGTTAAAACCAAGAATCACACCCTAAAACCAATTGAATCAAACTTATGAACTCCAAGTTCTTAAATCTACTTCCAACACGCCGAAACGTACTTACACTACTCCGAATGACACCAAATTTTGCGTGCAAGTCTTAAATGACAATACAGAACTATTCCCAGTCTCGGAATTTCATTTGGACCTCGATAACCTCAAAACACGTTCCAAACCTCAATTGTAGAACTTCAAGAATCTTATTCCGCTATTTGACGCCGAAATGCACCCAGGTCATCCAAAAGCCATTCCGACATACGCCCAAGTCCGAAATCATCATACGAACCTATTGGAACCTTCAAATCCTGATTCCGACGTTGTTTACTCAAAATATTGACCGGAGTCAAACTTGGCCTTTTAGGCCAACCTTAAGGAACCAAGTGGTCCAATTTCAATCAAAACTCTTCCAATTCCCGAAACAACCATCCTCGCAAGTCATAAATCAATAAAAGAAAATATCGGAAGTCTTATTTAGGGGTACGGGGTTCTAGGAAGCAAAACAATCGGTTGGGTCATTACATTCTCCACCTCTTAAATAAACGTTCGTCCTCGAACAGGTCTAGAATCATACCTGAAGTGATGAACACGTGTGGATATCTGCTCCGCATGTCCTTATCGGACTCCCAGGTTGCCTCCTTGGCTGGTTAGCCCCTCCATTGGACCTTCACGGCGGAAACCCTCTTAGACCTCAACTAGCGCTCCTGCCTATCAATAATAGCAACGGGTTCCTCCTCGTAGCCCAACCTCTCGTCTAGCTGAATGGTACTGAAGTCTAACACATGAGACAAGTTGGCATGGTACCTTCGGATCATAGATACGTGAAAAACTAGATGAACACCTGATAAGCTGGGAGGTAGATCAAGCTCATACGCAACCTCCCCAACTCGCCCCAACATCTCAAATGGGCCTATAAACCTTGGGCTCAACTTGCCCTTCTTCCCGAACGTCATAATACACTTCATCGGCGAGACTTTCAAGAGAACATTCTCCCCGACCATGAATGATATATCACGCGCCTTCTGATCCGCGTAACTCTTCTGTCTAGACTGTGCCGTGCGAAGCCTCTCCTGGATCAACTTTACCTTTTCTAAGACATCCTTCACCCAATCGGCATCGTATAACTTAGCCTCGCTAGACTCAAACCACCCGATGGGGGAACGACATCAGCGTCCATATAAAGCCTCAAATGGAGCCATCTCAATGCTGGACTGATAATTATTGTTGTAAGCAAACTCGGCCAGGGGCAAGAACTGGTTCCACTGCCCTCCAAAGTCAATCACACATGCCCTGAGCATGTCCTCTAGTATTTGAACTGTCCGCTCCAACTGCCCATCGGTCTGAGGATGAAATGATGTGCTGAGCTCTACACGGGTGCCCAACTCACTCTGTACGGCTCTCCAGAAATGCAAGGTGAACTGAGGACCTCTATTTGATATGATGGACACGGGCACACCGTGCAACCGAACTATCTCTCGAATGTATATCTGGGCCAACCTCTGTGAAGTATAAGTAGTAGCTATTGGAATGAAGTGCGCTGACTTGGTAAACCTGTCTACAATAACCCAAACCGCATCAAACTTCCACAAGGTCCGTGGCAACCCAACTACAAAGTCTATAGTGATGCGCTCCCATTTCCATTCAAGTATAGGCATCCGCTGGAGTAGGCCTCCTGGCCTCTAGTGCTCATACTTAACCTGTTGGAAATTTAAACATCTGGCCACATACTCCACTATGTCTTTCTTCATCCGCCGCCACCAGTAATGCTGCTTCAAGTCACGATACATCTTCGTAGCACCTGGATGAATAGAATACCATGAACTGTGTTCCTCCTCTAGAATCCTCTCCCTCAGACCATCAACATTAGGAACACATAGGCGACCCTGAAGTCGTAGAACACCATCCTCTCCAATAGAAACCTCCTTGGCACCACCCAATAGTACCGTCTCCCTAAGAACTACCAAGTGCGGATCATCGAACTGCCGAGCCTTGATCTGCCCCAATAATGAAGACTGAGCAACAACACACGCAAGAACTCGACTGGGCTCTGAAATGTCCAGCCTCACAAGTCTGTTAGCCAAGGACTGAATGTCCAGGGCTAGCGGCCTCTCCTCCGCTAAAATGAATGCCAAGCTACCCATACTCTCCGCCTTCCTACTTAAGGCGTCCGCAACCACATTCCCCTTGGCAGGATCATAGAGAACGGTGATGTCATAATCCTTCAGTAACTCAAGCCACCTACGCTGCCTCAAATTAAGGTCCCTTTTCTTGAACATGTGCTGCAAGCTGCGGTGGTCTGTATAAACATCACAAGACACTCCATACAAGTAAATCCTCCAAATCTTAAGCGCATGAACAATCATTGCCAACTCCAAATTGTGCACGAGGTAGTTCTTCTCATGAATCTTCAACTGACGTGAAGCATATGCAATAACTTGTCCCTCCTGCATCAATACACATCCTAAGACAACGCGTGAAGCGTCGCAATCAACTGTATACATCCCTGAACTGGAAGGCAACACTAAAACTGGTGTTATGGTCAAAGCTGTCTTGAGCTTCTGGAAGCTCGCCTCACACTCGTCGGACCATCAGAACAGGGCACCCTTCTGGGTCAGTCTACTCAGAGAGGCTGTAATAGATGAAAAGTCCTCCACAAACTGACGATAATAACCTGCCAATCCCAAGAAACTCCTGATCTTAGTCGCTGAAGTGGGGCGTGGACAACACTGAACTGCCTCAATATTTTTAGGATCCACCTTGATACCCTCTACGGATACCACATGCCCCAAGAATGCTACAGAATCTAACCAATACTCACACTTTGAGAACTTATCATACATCTTTTGTTCCCGCAAGGTTTGGAGCACTACTCTCAAATGCTGCTCGTGCTCCCCCAAGCTACGTGAGTAGATCAAGATGTCATCAATGAAGACAATGACGAAAGAATCAATATAAGGCCTGGACACCCTGTTCATCAAATCCATAAACGCTGCTGGGGCATTAGTCAAGCCAAAGGACATCACCAGGAACTCATAATGACCATATCTAGTACGAAAGGCAGTTTTCGGAACATCTGAGTCCCGAATCCTCAGCTGATGATACCCCAATCTTAAGTCAATCTTAGAAAACACCCTAGCACCCTGCAAATGGTCAAACAAATCATCGATGCGCGGCAACAGGTACTTGTTCTTGATGGTAACTTTGTTCAACTGGCGGTAGTCAATACACATCCGCATAGTCCCGTCCTTCTTCTTCACAAATAACACTGGAGCACCCCAAGGCGATACAATCGGTATGATAAACCCCTTAGCTAGCAACTCCTCAAACTGTTATTTCAATTCTTTCAGTTCTTTCGGAACCATACGGTACGGTGGAATGGATATAGGCTGGGTGCTTGGAGCCAAGTCAATACAGAAATTGATATCACGCTCAGGCGGCATGCCTGGGAGGTCAGAAGGAAACACATCGATAAAATCCCGGACTACTGGCACTGAATCGATCTTCGGAGACTCTGCGATGGTGTCCCGCACATAAGCGAGATAAGCCAAACAACCTTTCTTGACCATACGTCGAGCCTTCAGAAAATAAATAACCCGACTAGCTGCACTAACTGAGGAACCTCTCCACTCTAATCTCGGCAACTCAGGCATGGTAATGTAATAGTCTTGGCATGTCAATCTAGGATGGTGTGATAAGGAGATAACCAGTCTTGGCATGCCTAAACCCTAGGATGACCTCAAAGTCAGTCATATCAAGTAACAAGAGGTTCGCTTTGGTCTCGAACCCACAGAATGTGACCACACAGGACCGATAGATCCGATCCACAACCACAGAATTTCCCACAGGCATGGACACATAAACAGGAGTACCCAAAGACTCACGAGGAATATCTAGGAAATGAGCAAACAGAGATGATACGTATGAATAGGTAGACCCTGGATCAAATAATACTGAAGCCTCCCTACCGCAGATGGAGATAATACCTATGATAACGGCGTCTGAGGCCAATGCATCTGGTTTGGCCAGAAAAACATAGAATCTGGCTGGAGCACCGGCTGGCTGGCCTCCACCTGATTGAACAGAAGCTGGCTAAGCTCCTTCTGCCTAGCCTCTACTTCTAGGACGACCCCTACCTACCTGTCCTCCACCTCTGGGTGGCGGAACTACTGGTGCTGTAATCATAGGTTGAGAGCTCTTTTGTACTACTTTGCCCCGGAGCTTGGGGAAAGTCCTCCTCATGTGGCCTGGATCCCCACACTCGTAACAACCTCTCGGCACCATAGACTACTGCTCTAAAGACTGGCCCTGGTGGCCGGAATACTCGCCGGAGGAATAATGAATGGCTGGGGGACAGTATGAACTATCTGGCATGGCACTGAAATAGGCGCTTGAAGAACCCTGATGACCAGAATACCCGCCGGAGGAACCCTGAATAGCTGGTGGGAGATAAGAACTCTCCAGCATCGCACTGAAATAAGGCCTCACTGGAGCACCTCAAGGAGGTGGTGGTGGTGCTGAATATGGGGGCCTGCCGGTATAGCCCCTCCCAAACTGACCTCTGCCCCTAGACGGGGCACCTCTAAAATCTCCAGAAAATCGAGCCCTCTTATCCTGCTGTCCCTGCTCTCTACCCCTCAGATGATAGCTGATCACGCTCAACTATGTCTTCTATAAAGACTAAACGGGCGTTGCAAATATAAATCT
>ML419304.1:71758-115800 GCA_005239525.1 Nicotiana knightiana | reverse complement strand
TTTTAAAAATTCTTGGTATAACGTGTTAAGGGATTTGCTTAATAAGTTGTGTTCATGAGTGTAGTTTGATTGCTCGAGGACGAGCAAATGTTTAAGTGTGGGGAGTTGATGCGTGGTTTAACGTATTATGTGCCTTAAATTTTATGTGCGTTAATGATAAAAATACACTTCGTATGTGCATAATGGAGTCATTCATGTGCAGGTGAATTGGAGATGGAAGCCGAGCTAAATGAATTCATAAACGTCAAAAATACGCTCAAGAGTCAAAAAGGAGTGAACCCAGCTATATCCGGGCGTTTGAGCTGTAAAGAATGGTCATAGCCGGGCTTTTGGGCTATAAAGCCTGGTAGGACCAGGCGTTTGGGGGCGTTTTACCCATAACGCCAGGCCTGGCCAGGCGTTATCCAGGAGTTTGGCCTGTAACGCCTGGCCCCTGATCCGGCCCAGTCCGAGTTTTGAAGGTTTTAAGTGTTTCCCGGTTTGACTAGAAGTATCCTACACGTTTAGGGTTTATCCCAAACATATAAATAGACCCAAAAATACAACTGTGAAGGACTTATGCCATTAGAGTCAAGAGAAGCCTGTGGAATACTACTCAGCAAAGCAAACATTGATTTTTACATCCTTTATTCATTACTCTGTAATTTATTTATGCAAGTTATTTTGGAATTGATTATTATGAACATGAGTAGCTAATTTCCTTAATCTAGGGTTTTGGCGGAACCCGTTGGGGGATGAACTTATTGTGATATTAATATAGTTTGGTTGGTTGTTAATCTCTATTTGTTCAACTACTTTCTTGTTGTAGTTAATTGAAAGGATCCTCAATTAGCTGTTCCTGTTTATTATGTATCTACTTGAGAGAGAGAGTGCATATTTAGGTAGTTGTTTGAACAACACCACTCCCGGAGTATAGACGAAAGTCATAACCGAGGGTTTAGAAGTTGGATTAGAAATAACGATACTTCGGGTGCAATCGAAAGTGAACTGTAATGCAATCTAGCTAGCGTAACTTGAGAGAGTGCGTCTAGTAAATTATCATAATTACTTGAGAGAGATTTATGGTAGATAGAGTGTTCATGATTGATAGAGACAACTAATCAAACTATAAGAAGTATTCAAGAAGGAAGTTCACCGACGGGGGAAACCATAACCTTAGACATTTATTATAATTGTTTATACCATATTGTTAGTTAATCGTTAGTTTATTAATTTTGTCAGTAGAAATAGTAAAACATCACCAATTGATATTCAAAAGTCTTGAGAAAATTGATTAAGTAAAAGTTTTGTATTCTGACGGCTTGATTGATACGTAAATTCCCTGTGGGATCGACTCGGGGCGTAATACCCCATATTATATTTGCAGCGCCCGTTTAGTCTTTCTATAAGACATAGTTGAGCATGATCAATCACCTCACTAACAACTAGAAATTAGTAGGATACATTAAAATCAAAAAGGTTAGAATCACATGCGAAACCAAGATTTAAACTTTTGAGTTCTGAATTTTAGGACGATGACTTTAAGTACTAATAAGTGTATTCCAAAATTTAATTTTTCGGCATATTTTTAGTGGATCTTTTAATACATATAGAGGATTCGACTGAAGCAATTGAGTTATGCTGAACCCATATTTTCTGATCGAAAAGATACCCCATTAGTATTAGTTGTTATTTTTCCTTGCTTCAAGGTATGACTTAAGTTATTGTGGAATGGATGTTTAAGAAATTAGCTTTGCAACTCAACATGACTAAAGGATATAGTAGTATTTCATCTACTCTTTGTACCTGGAGAATCCTTAATGTTGCTCTACTACAATCTATCTTTATAGCTTGTTTGGATGATTGTCACGTATCGTTTCATAATATATAGTATCGTATTGTATTGTATCATTTTGATGTATACAATGTTTGGATAGATTGTATTATTAGTCGTCGTTTCATGATGTTATGCACCAACAATATGAAGAATAAATATGCAATATCACCAACAAAAAAAAAAGTAAGGTGCGAGGTAGAATTATTATATAAAAAGGTAAGGTAAAGGATAAAATAAGATTATTTAATAATAAGGAAGGGTAATATGAGAGAACAAACAAGATAACGACGCGACCACACCAAATCGGTCGTTATATAAAGTGACACTTTTTGTCGTTACGTACCAGCTGATTTAACGGTACGATATAATAAATTTAAGTAACATTCAAGACAATCATTGTACTTAAAGTAAAAATATGATAGGTAACAACCATCCAAATAATGTTATTATTAAGTTGAACAAACTCTTGTGAGTCCATCTCCATTTTCAAAAGAATAGACATATTGTTTGGCCATTCCAAGTGTCACGGCCCCAAACCTAAACTGGCCGTGATGGCGCCTACAATGACACTAGGCTAGTCGATCTACCGAGAATAACAAATAAGACTTTCAGTTTAAAGCATAATGTATCTCATATTCCATTACAGTTCTACTTTTAAGCATTTCCAACAATAAAAATAATAAAAAGTCTAAACACAGCCCAAACATCTGGAGTCAACCGTCATGAGTATCTAAGAAGTGATACAGTCTGATACTAATTCTTTACTACAACAAGTATGGGAAGTAAAGTAAAATGATAGAGTAGGAAGGAGAAAGGGCAGGCTGCGGACGCCGAACAGCTACCTCAATCCCCGAATGATCTCCAAAGAAGATGGGAATCAGCTAGCGCTCTGACCCGGTACCTGGATCTGTACACCTGGTGCAGGGAGTAACGTGAGTATGCCAACTCAATAAGCAACCATAACTAAAGACTTGAGTGTAGTGACGAGCATAAAAAATTATGTAAACCCATGTAATAAGTAGTAGTAGAATATATATACATCAAGTCTGGAATCTATATTCCGAATATTTTCATAAAAATTCCAAGTTTCCATTTAAAATCTCGTGTAAAACATTGCTCAGTATTTTTCATTAGAGGCTCAGTGTAAAGAAGAGTGAAAACAGTAGTTTCATAAAATATCAGCCCCTCGGGCACATTGTCACTCACAAATAAAGCCTCTCGGGCAAGCTTCTCAGTCACTCGTGACTCTACTCTCATAAGTTAATGCTCACACTCAGCACTCTCACTCAACAGGTACCGTGTATAATAACCGATGCAGCGTGCAGCCCGATCCATGTAATAATCGTTGCGGCGTGCAGCCCGATCCATAAATAGTCGACTGTGCTCACTGGGGGTGTACTGACTCCGGAGGGGCACCTACAACCCAAGCGCTATATCACTGCAGCGTGCAGCCCGATCCAATATCTCGCTGCAGCTTGCAACCCGATCCACACATATCTCGCTGTGGCGTGCAGCCCGATCCATAAATATCTCGTTGCAGCGTGCAGCCCAGATCCATATATATATCTCGCTGCAGCGTGCAACCCGATCCACATATATCTCGCTGTGGCGTGCAGCCCGATCCATATATATCTCGCTGCAGCATGCAGCCCAGATCCATATATATATATATATATATATATAAAACGATGTGGCGTGCAGCCCGATCGAGCACTATCCTTACAATCCGGCTCTCGGCCTCACTCAGTCATCATCCTCACCAGCCACTCAAGCAACTCTGTACAATTCACGGGGACTCATCCCAAAATATCTTTCATTATTTAAAAACAGAGTGATAAACAGGAATAAACAGTGAATAGGTATAAATCATGACTGAGATTATATTTTCTATTAAAACAGTGTGAGAATAGTAGTAAAATACCCCTGAGGGTCCAAACAGGTCGGCATAAGGCCCCAAACATCGCGTACATCCCAAAATATAGTATAAATCTCTAAAATTCGGGATATCATATGATTTCAAATCAAATATGCGGCTTAATAGTCGCTACGGGACGGACCAAGTCACAATCCCTACCGGTGCACGCCCACACGCTCGTCACCTAGCATGCGCGTCACCTCATTTACCAAAACAATATGAAATACCGGGGTTTCATGCCCTCAGGTCTAGATTTACAATCGTTACTTACCTCAAACCGACCAAAATCCTATCTCGCAATGCCTTTGTCTCTTGATTCGGCCTCCGGTCGCTCCGAATCTACCAAAAATCAGTACTATAAATCAATATGCAATAAAAGAACAAAACCCACGCGAAAATTATCAAATTTAATCAAAAATCCCGAAATTGGCCAAACCCGACCCCAGGACCCACGTCTCAGAATCTGATAAAAATCATGAAACAGAATCCTTATCCTCTCACGATTCCATACATACCAAATTTACTCAAATCCGACAACAAAATCTCATTCAAAACCTCAAAAATCTATTGCAAGACCACTTCCTCTTTTTCCCAAAATTTTCACCCTAATTCACAAATTAGATGATGAAATTAAAGACATAATCATGGGATTTAGCCTAAACCAAGTAAGAATCACTTACCCCAATGTTTTCCTTGAAATATCTCTCAAGAATCTCCTCTACCCAAGCTCCAATTCGTCAAAAATAGAAAATGGGATGAAGTCCCCTTATTTTATAACTTAAAGTTTATGTCTAGGCTGCCCTCGACCTACCCTCGATTATGAACCACCCCGAGGTCGAACTAACCCCGAGTACCCACGAGTTCGAACTACCCCCGAGTACCCCCGAGATCGAACTACCCCGAGTATCCCTGGGGTCGATTTTTGACAGATGCAGCAAAAACCAAAAAACTCACACCATCAAATATCAGCAATCAACCAACGTCCAAAATGATCTGTTAACCATCTGAAACTCACCCGAGGCCCCCAGACCTCAACTAAACATACCATCAAGTCCCAAAACATCATACGAACTTAGTCGAACCTTCGAAACACTCAAAACAACATCAAAATACCAAATTACACACAGATTCAAGCGTAATGAAACTAAGAACTTCCAACTTCTATTTTCGATGCCGAAACCTATCAAACCTCGTCCGAACAACTTGAAAATGTGCACAAACATCCAAAATGACACTATGAACATGTTCCAACTTTCGGAATTCCATTCTGACCCCGATAGCCTATTTTCCACTGCTGGCCGAAAATCGCCAAAAACTCAATTTCGACATTTCAAGCCTAATTCTATTCCGGACATCAAAACCACATCCCGAACACACCCCTAAGTCCCAAATCACCTAAAGAAGCTATTTGAGCCATAAAATCCACATTCCGAGGTCGTTTACCCATAAGTCAACTTCCGGTTGACTTTTCCAACTAAATAACCAACTTAAGAGACTAAATGTCTCATTTCTCTCCAAAAATCGCTCCAAACCCGGGCCAACCACCTAAACAACATAATAGAGCTGAACCACATATAATGAAGCAGAAACGGGAAAAACGAGGCTAAAACTCTCGGAACGATTGATCGGGTCGTTACATTCTCCCTCTCTTAAACAAACGTTCATCCTCAAACGTGCCCAGAGTTGTCCCAAAAAATACCAAAATTGCCGTGTAACCTACCATGCACATACCCGGGGGTGATCCCACGTCACCCTGTCCCATTTAGGTCCAATAGCACAACATAGCTGAAATTTCAAAATCCAACCTAACCCATAAACCTTAGAACCAAATTTCCACTTCTGAAATAATTTACAAGATCAAAACTCCACAACTATAAACTGAATAAGTCTGAACACACTGTATCAAGCCATATCTGTAACCCAAGATGTAATCACATGATATACCACATGACTCAAACACTCATAGCGCTAACTCCTAATCACAATAGCTGCTCAAAACCACCCAATACAGGTAAATAACCTCTTATCAAGCAAATCCTCGTTCTAACACTTTCTTATACTGCCAATGATGAAAGAAACACGCAGAAACTAGTAACCATTCGTTCGATCAGCCAATCATGGAGCTCCCCCTTCTCCGACAGGAACTATAGCAGATTTCCAAGCCGACTTTCGATATTATCCTTCCAACTATGTTGTAGCCACTTCTGATAGTATTCGTTCTAGGTCCAACGACCTCTTCTCATCCAACACGACCACTCTGATAACATGGCACATCAATACAAATCCAAAGACATAACCTGTGCAACTCGTGCACTCAATAGCAACATCCCAACGTACTCAAATCATAGAAAATATTCACACAAGAGGACTATCCCGCCAGCTTAACAAGTACCATCACAACCCCATGCTAAGAGCCTAGCACACATCATAAAACCAAAACACCCGAATCTGACACCAAGGATCATACATCTACTTAACTCAACTACAATGTGTGATCCCATCCAAACGCTGGTCCACATGAAATACTTCCAACCACCTTGCTCAAAATCAATAACCATGCATAATTCGACATCGAGTACTCAAAGTGCATTTCCATAACCATGGGGAATCGGACGATACTATGCCACACGAACCCGAAAGAACATAACTAATACGTCTCAATCCCACAATACCCAATTACTTACCTTACTCAAATCGTGCTATAACGCCCAAATAGATCCGCACTATATGTGTGTATAACCAACAATCATAACTCCTTGAAACACCGAAGGGTAACTCATAGATTACTCCAGAACACGAATAAACTCAATGAACAATCAAATGGTATATCCCTCAACAATAGTAATTCGGAGTCAACAAATTCTGACCCGGTGCAGAACACATACCCATACTGGGCCTACCAATGGACCCTAAATCAACTCTTGTCACCCGCAACAGATAGATAACTCTCCGAAAGTTCACAATAATTGAATCATGGCACATACTAACACCTGACTAGCTTTGCTCGCACCTTCATAATCCACTACCACAAAATAACTTGTTTATGAGAACTCTCAGTCTCGAAGTCCATGAAGCGCACGAATCACCATATTTGATCCCAACTCCACCGCTCGAATATATAACACACCTCTAATACTCATTCATTCCATGAGGGATACCCCTATAATTCTTCTGTGCCACCAAGCAAACTTGAATATCAGCAGTCGATCCAACAAGAGAGTGACGTAATACCAATGAAGCACCCTTAACTCAAACACATTTCCCTTTCTGAAATGTAGACCCTCATCAAGTCACACCAATTAGTGATATCATCTACCTAGTCATCTGAAACTGACCATGCTGCCTAAGAATTTATGACCTTCCTTCCAGAACTGAATCGTGACCTCACACATGCAAATCTCAACCCTTCACAACATGCCGTCTACACCATGCCATCCTATGATAAATATGAGAACTTCATAATCCCTACCGAGCCACAATCAACTACGTACTCCATTAGCCAAGAACTTTTCATTGATCCCATCTAGAAGCAAAATCACTATACATCACATGCTCCTCGCGCCAGTAGAAAATATACATCTCTAACTATGGTAGAAACCATCAAGAACTCTCTGAATCCCATTTGTACGACACCAAAACGTCAGGACTAGATCCTTCTAACTCAACCAAGCTACACACGTCACCAAAACCCAAGAGCATTACCAAGAGACACCTGTAAAAACTCATTACCTCATAAACACCCAAATAACTAATCATATCCCTTACCATGTTGATCCGACCTACTAACAAGTTGTCCCATTTATCCAAGTTCCTTATGACTTACCCTCGAGTAGATTCTTCCCCTTGCCATAATGCCGCAATTCTCGACCCAGATGCATCAAATGAGACCCAAGCATAAAGCCATACCGTCTGAGGCTCATAAGCCGCTGAATACTCTCTCAAAGATCCCCAAAAGCACCACATTCAATATATTTACCCTGAAGAGACTTCTTGCGAATCTAAAGACATTACCTTCACCTTCTTGATACTGATATGTAGAATCCATAATTATATAGAAATGCCACAAGTCTTGACACCCTCCAATATAGACCTAAGTTTCTAGCCAAATACATATCTTGAGGATCCCCCAATTGTTACATATGCATCTTGAATCCATCAGAACCATTCTCAAACTCCACCTCTACATGTCATAATTGATTCACCAGTATACCTCAAACTGAAACTGATACAACACTTAGCTGCACAATCAACTTATCAATAGCAGACTCCCCCACTTAGCTCAAAGCCATAGATCGAGACGAACAATAACTCACAATGTCCATACGGTAACACTGTCACAACACCGCAGTGAGATTCAATTAAACATTTCATAAGTTCATATAACACAACCCCTCTAATACCTCAATTCATCTGCAAACCTCACATTCACCATTGTAATAGTCATGCCAACTTCCACAAGTGATCTAAACTCAAATTGCAATATTTATCATTTACTGGTAAAAGAGAACTTTCTACAGACAACATAAGGGTCACACGACCTCAGGATACCCCGCGTGAGATAACCCTGCCTGATTCACCTCAAACTGATACCCCTCTATGCCATTCCACAAATCATAGCTATTACACAATCATTTTATCCTCCTGTATCAAAACACAACCAACGCCTACCCTCGAGGCACAACCATACGCGATATAAGAACCGGAAGCTAATGGTAGAACTAACATTGGATTTGTGGTTAAAGAAATCTTTAGCTTCTGAAAGCTCTCTCCACACTCGTCTGACCACCTGAATACCCTCACTGGACACCCCGTGCCCCAAGAATGTTACTGAACTAAGCCAACATTCACACTTCGAGAACTTTTCATAAAGCTTCTCCTCCCTCAATCTCCATAATACCATCCTCAAATGCTGAGTATGCTCCTCCTGGCTACGAGAGTACACCGGGATGTCATCAATGAACACAATAACAAAGGAATCCAAATATGGCCGAAATACGTTGTTCATCAAATGCATGAACGTTGTTGTGACATTGGTCAGTCCAAAGACATCACAAAAAAATCTCATAACACAACAGGAAGATCCACTTCCCTCCACAACTAAACTACATGGGAGGTCCTTCAATACACTCACAACTCGAGGCCATATGACAACTCAAGACAGAAGTCAAACACTTAATAGTCCTTGCTACTTCTCCAGCCAATTCTTTTTATCACAATCAAACAATCCGAACACCTCTCACCATCGAATCACACTCGCCACATAGTCATCCAGTCACATAATCCCACTAATAAGGATACATACAGACATATAAGTCTCAAATGCACGTGCTCACACAATCGAAATCTCGACACTCAAGCCACAGACAAAATCCGGCCTCAAGTCCTCCAGAATGGCCCATTATCAACATGTTAAAATGACATCTCGCACCTCATCCACGGAAATCACAAGTCGTCAATGGACAGCTGATACTGAGCGCTCACGTGCGCATTCGAATACATGAAAGGAAATTCAAAGAGTTACGCTCTTGGCTAAATAAAGGGATTCGCACGAAAAGAATTCAAGAAGATGAGATTTTTCCTAAGGGTTCTGCAGCCTCTCGAAGATAAGTACAAATATCTTCGCACCGATCCGCAAGAATCTACTAAACCTGCTCATGACCGGTGAGTCCTATGTAACCTAGGCTCTGATACCAGCTTGTCACGATCCCAAACCTAAATTGGTCGTGATGGCGCTTACAATGACACTAGGCTAGCCAATCTACCGAGAATAACAAATAAGACTTCCCGTTTAAAGCATAATGTATATCATATTCCATTAAAGTTCTACTTTTAAGCATTTCCAACAATAAAAATAATCAAAAGTCTAAACACAGCCCAAACATCTTGAGTCAACCGTCATGAGCATCTAAGAAGTGATACAGTCTGATACTAATTCTTTACTACAACAAGTCTGGGAAGTAAAGTAAAATGACAGAGTAGGATGGAGAAAGGGCAGGCTGCGGACGCCAAACAGCTACCTCAATCCCCGAATGATCTCCAAAAAAGATGGGAATCAGCTAGCGCTCTGACCTGGTACCTGGATCTACACACATGGTGCAGGGAGTGATGTGAGTACGCCAACTCAGTAAGTAACAACCATAACTAAAGACTTGAGTGCAATGACGAGCATAAAAAATTATGTAAACCCATGTAATAAGCAGCAGTAGAATAAATACATCAAGTCTGGAATCTACATTCCGAATGTTTTCATAAAAATTCTAAGTTTCCCTTTAAAATCTCGTGTAAAACATTGCTCAACATTTTTCATTAAAGGCTCAGTGTAAAGAAGAGTGAAAACACTAGTTTCATAAAACATCAGCCCCTCGGGCACAGTGTCACTCACAAATAAAGCCTCTCGGGAAAACCTCTCAGTCACTCGTGACTCTACTCTCATAAAATAATGCTCACGCTCAGCACTCCCACTCAACAGGTACCATATATAATAATCGTTGCAGCGTGCAGCCCGATCCATGTAATAACCACTGCGGCGTGCAGCCCGATCCATGTAATAACCGATGCGATGTGCATCCCGATCCATAAATAGTCGACTGCACTCATTGAAGGTGTGCAGACTCCGGAGGGGCTCCTACAGCCCAAGCGCTGTATCTCTGCGGAGTACAGCCCGATCCACATATATCTCACTGCAGCCTGCAGCCCGATCCATATATATCTCGCTGCGGCGTGCAGCCCAAATCCATATTTATCTCGCAAATTAGATGATGAAATAAAAGACGTAATCACGGGATTTAGCCAAAACCAAGTAAGAATCACTTACCCCAATGTTTTCCTTGAAATATCATTCAAGAATCGCCTCTACCCAAGCTCCAATTCGTCAAAAATAGAAAATGGGATGAAGACCCCTTATTTTATAACTTAAAGTTTCTGTCTAGGCTGCCCTCGGCCTACCCTCGATTATGAACCACCCCGATGTCGAACTACCCCCGAGTACCCCCCGGGTCGAACTACCCCCGAGTACCCCGGAGGTCGAACTATCCCCGAGGTCGAACTATCCCGGAGTACCCCTGGGGTCGATTTTTGACAGATGCAGCAAAAACCAAAAAACTCACACCAGTAGATATCAGCCATCAACCAACGCCCAAAATTATCCGTTAACCATCCGAAACTTACCCGAGGCCTCCGGAACCTCAACTAAACATACCATCAAGTCCCAAAACATCATATGAACTTAGTCGAACCTTCGAAACACTCAAAACAACATCAAAACACCAAATTACACACGAATTCAAGCTTAATGAAACTAAGAACTTCCAACTTCTATTTTTGATGCCGAAACCTATCAAACCTCGTCCGAACGACTTGAAAATTTGCACACACATCCAAAATGACACTACGAACCTGTTCCAACTTTCGAAATTCCATTCCGACCTTGATAGCCTAGTTTCTACAACCGACCGTAAATCGCCAAAAACTCAATTACGCCATTTCAAGGAACACACCCCTAAGTCCCAAATCACCTAACGAAGCTATTTGAGCCATAAAATCCACATTCCGAGGTTGTTTACCCATAAGTCAACTTCCGGATGACTTTTCCAACTAAATAACCAAATTAAGAGACTAAATATCTCATTTGTCTAAAAAATCGCTTTGAACCCGGGCTAACCAACCTAACACAACATAATAGAGCTGAACCACATGTAATGAAGCAGAAACGGGGAAACGGGGCTAAAACTCTCGGAACGACCAATCGGGTCGTTACACCAAGTCCCATATATAGTGGCAACAATTATGTCTAGATGATGAATGAAACCATTAACATAGTCTTGTTATACATTGCTCCAATCACTTACAAGAAAAAAAGGAGAAAAAAAGACGCTGGAAAGCCAATTTTGCAGTGTTTGTGGAATGAAACAATCAAGAAGATATATATATATATATATAGTTGCATCATTAGTAAGTTTTTATATTAGATATTTAGTTCTGACGCTAATGTTAATTAATTTGATACAACTAGTGAAGTTAAATTAATTCTTGAGTCGAGGGTCTACCGGAAATATCCTTTCTATCTTCATAAGGTAGGGGTAAGGTATGCGTACACACTAACCTCCTCAAACTCCACTTATGAGATTGCATTGATTTTTTTGTTGTTGTTGTTAAGGTACATCAATTCTGTAAGAACTGTTTACACCGGTTGTAATTTGTAAACAATTCTTAATAGAACAATTCAACAATTACAAGTATATGAAATAATTGATCATAATTAATACAACATAAAAATTTGTCACGACTTGAAATTCCACCTTTGGGGCCGTGATGGCGCCTAATATTTCACTTGCTAGGCAAGCCAGTGTTAGAATAATTTAAACTATTTTTAAAAACCCGTTTAATTAATTAGTAAAGAAACCAAACAACTAGAAAAATGTCTGAATTATAAACAATCCAAATTAATAACGGTGTCTAAATACCAACCTAGAATTGGAGTTACAAGTGCACGAGCTTCTAGAATAATACAAGCAGGGGTCTAAATAAAATAAGTCTGTCTGAAAGAAAGCACACAACTAAAATAAGGTAGAAGCGGACTTCAGAGTTGCGAACGTCGTGCAGCTATACCTCATGTCTCCACTGATAGCTGAATCCGAGCAAAATCTACAGTACGTCGTTGGGACCAACTCTGGAATCTGCACAAGAGTGCAGAGTGTAGTATGAGTACAACTGACCCCATGTACTATGTAAGTGTCGAGCCTAACCTTGACGAAGTAGTGACGAGGCTAAGGCAGTACGGTTACATTAACCTGTATGCAATAATAATAATAATAATAATAATAATAATAACAGGAATAGAGGTAAGACAAATAAATCGTATCAGTAATTGAAATCATTTCAGCAGTCATAATCAATTATTTATTCTCTCATTCTATTGCGGTGTGCAACCCATTCCAATAATACAATTCTTCAATAAATTTCCGTTGCGACGTGCAAACCGTTCCAATAATATAAACTTAAATTATAATCAGTTGCAGCGTGCAACCCAATCCCCCAATATATTCACTTTCATTTCTGTTGCAGCGTGCAATCCGCTCCAACGATATAATTTAACAACTCTTAAAAGTAATAAAAATACTCCAATAAATACCACATTCAATAAGATATTATTAGGCAATAAAGCACACAATATTTATAAATTATTTAGGAAATAAGTAATGGAGAAAATAGGCACTTTAATATTTCATATGCTCAATTTCAAGTAGCAATTAAGACACATAAGTCAAATAAGCATGTAGTGATTATAGGATGAATTCAAGACATAATAATGGACAAGGAATATAAGAGAAATAATTTATATAATAATTAACTCATGATTTAAAATAATTTATGAATTTCAGATAAATATGTAAACAATCAATTTGACGACGTATAGGCACTCATCACCTCGCCTATATATCGTTACACATAAAATTCACATAACAAATAATTCAAGGGTTCTAGTTCCTCAAGTCAAGGTTAACCACATCACTTACCTCGCTTCACAACCAAATTTTAAGATTCCAATAAACTTTTGCCTTGGTAATTGTTGTCCTAAATCTTCAAATATAGTCACAAACAATTCAATATACTCAACACGAATTGTAGGAATTAATTCCATATAAAATTACTGATCTTCCGAATAAAAATTTGAAATTCATCTCAAAATTCAACGGCGGGACCCACGTCTCGACTTTCGAAAAAACTCATGAAATCCGAGCACTCATTCCTAGACGAGTCCAAACATACAAAAATCATCAAATTCCGACATCGGATTTCCTTTCAAATCTTCATTTTACATTTTTGGAAGATTTTATAAAAATCTGATTTTTCTTCCATTAATTCACAGATTCATGATGTAATTAAGTATGGAATCATGAAATATAATCAATATAGGATAAGGAACACTTACACCAATGTTTCCCTTAAAAATCTCCCTTTCCCGAGCTCCAAATTGTTAAAATGGAAAATGGGACGTCCCATTTTCAGAACTTTTATTTGTTGCCCAGTCATTTACCCTATACGCTCGCATTCATTCTCCCCTGATTGTGAAGCATAAAAAATTTTCCGGCATTAATTTACTCTATGCGATCACGTCCATTCTCCTGCGATCGCGAAGAATAATTTTTTTCCAACAGCCTTCTCTAACTCTTCCAGACAACCTCTAGTATAATGGTCATAACTGTTTGTACAGAACTTCGAATAATAAATGGTTTAACATTCTGAAATCTAGAAACCAAAATCTAACACTTTCGTGTTTCGGTAATCTCCAATTCTTAATAAATTTTGAGGTATAAGCTTCCAAAGTCATCACTGTGCAACACAAATTTCTTTTTCGCGATTTCCAAACATCTTCCTGGACAGCCTATAGTATCCAAACATAAATTTTTGTACAAAACTTCGAATAATAAATGGTTTAACATTCTGAAGTCTAGAAGCCAAAATCTAACACTTTCATGTTTCGGTCATCTCCCAATTCTTAATAAATTTTGAGGTATAAGCTTCCAAAGTCAGCACTGTGCAACACAAATTTCTTTTTCGCGATTTCCAAACATCTTCCTAGACAGCCTATAGTATACCAAACATAACTTTTTGTACACAACTCCAAATTCTAAATGGTTAGATTTTCTGAAAACTAGACACAAAGGGCTACAACTTTTTGGATCAACTCCAAATTCCTTATAGATTGTGTGATATAAGCTTCCAAAGTCGATTCAGTGCAGCAGAAAGTTTCCTCTATGCGATCACAAAAGGTCATCCGCGATTGCGAATCACTGGCCAATTTCTCCCATTTTACTCCTCGTGATCACGGTCAATTACGCGCGATCGCATAGCACACTGCTGTAGCAAAGAACCAGCAGCTAAAAATGGCCTAGAAATGGTTCGAAACCACCCCAAAACTCACCCCAAGCCCCTCAGGACCCCGTACGAACAAAATGAGTCTCAAAATATATCACAGACTTGGTCGAGGCCTCAAATCACATCAAAAAATGCTAAAAATACGAGTCACACCCCAATTCAAGCCTAATAAGACTAAGAAAATCCAACTTCTATATTCGATACCGAAACCTGTCAAATCAATTCCGATTGATCTCAAATTTGGCACATAAGTCATAAATGACATAACGGAGCTATTCCAGTTTTCAGAATCGGGTTCCGACCCTAGTGTCAATAAAGTCAAATTTGCGATAAAACTTTGGAAACCTTTAGCCTTTAGATTTCTAGTTTCCATTAAATGGCGATAATTTGAGTTAGGGACCTCTGAATTCGATTTCGGGCATTACGCCCAGGTCCCAAATCACAATACGGACCTACCGAAATGGTCAAAACACTGATCCGGGTCCGTTTGCGCAAAACATTGACCGAAGTCAACTCAGTTGAGTTTTAAAACTCTATTTCACATTTTAATTAATTTTTCACATAAAAGTTTTCGGAAAATTATATGGATTGCGCATGCAAGTCAAGGAGTAATGAATAGTGATATTTGAGGTTTTAGAACACAGAAATAAATTTTTAATTTAAAGATGACCTATCCAGTCATCACATTCTCCACCTCTAAAACAAATATTCGCCCTCAAAAGGAATTAAAAAATTACCTGAGTTGGTGAAAAGGTGTGGATATCTACTCCGCATGTTCGAATCGGACTCCCAGGTAGATGCTTCAACCGGGTGACCTCTCCATTTCACCCGAACTGAATGATAACTCTTAGACCTCAACTGTCGGACTTGTCGGGCTAGAATAGCTACCCGCTCCTCCTCATAAGTCAAATCCTTGCCCAATTGGACTGACCTGAAATCTAACACATGGGACGGATCACCATGATATTTTCGGAGCATAGACACATGGAACACCGGATGAATTGTTGATAAACTAGGTGGTAATGCAAGCTTGTAGGCTACTTCACCCACCCTTTCAAGAATTTCAAAGGGCCCAATATACCTAGGCTCAACTTGCCCTTCTTTCTGAATCTCATTACGCCTTTCATAGGTGAAACATGGAGCAATACTCTTTCTCCACCTATGAATACAATATCGCGAACATTACGGTCGACATAATTATTTTTCCTAGACTTAGCTATGTGAAGTCGATCCTGAATAATCTTGAAATTATCCAAGGCATCCTGTACCAAATCGGTACCTAACTACCGAGCCTCTATTAGTTGAAACTAGCCAGCTGGCGAAGGACATCACCTCCCATATAATGCTTCATATGAAGTTATCTGAATTCTCGACTAGTAGTTGTTATTATAGGCAAACTCCGCAAGTGGAAAGAACTGATCCCAAGAACCTCCAAAGTCTATAACACAAGCGCGAAGAATATCTTCCAATATCTAAATAGTGTGCTCGGAATATCCGTCCGTCTGAGGATGAAATGTTGTACTCAACTCAACCCGCGTGACCAACTCACGTTGTACAACCCTCTAGAAGTGCGAGGTGAACTGCGTACCTCGATTAGAAATGATAGACACGGGCACATCGTGAAGGCGGACAATCTCGCTGATGTAAATCTGCGCTAATCACTCTGAAAAATAGGTAACTGCTAATGGAATGAAATGTGCTAAATTGGTCAACCTGTCCACAATGACCCATACTGCATCGAACTTTCTCTGAGGCCATGGGAGCCCAAGAACAAAATCCATAGTGATACGCTCCCACTTCCACTCAGGAATTTCTAACTTCTGAAGCAAAGCACCAAGTCTCTGATGCTTGTACTTGAATTGCTGACAATTTGGACACTGAGCTACATATGAAACTATATCCTTTTTCATTCTCCTCCACCAATAATGTTGCTACAAATCGTGATACATTTTGGCGGCACCCGGATGAATAGAATACCGGGAACTGTGGGCTTCTTCAAGAATTAATTCACGAAGCCCCTCCACATCAGGTACACAAATACAAACCTGCATTCGAAGAACTCCATCTTTCACCACAGCAACCTGCTTAGAACCACTGTGTCGCACCGTGTCCTTAAGGACAAGCAAATGAGGATCATCATACTGTCGTTCTCTAATACGCTCATATAAAGAAGACCGACCTACTGTGCAAGCTAGAATCCGACTAGGTTTTGAAACATCTAACCTCACGAACTGATTAGCCAAAGCCTGAACATGTGTAGATAACGTTCTCTCACTAAGCAGAATAAACGCAAGGCTACCCATACTCATAACATTTCTACTCAAAACATCGACCACCACATTAGCCTTTCCGGAATGATACAAAATGGTGATATCATAGTCTTTCAACAACTCCAACCATCTTCTCTGCCTCAAATTGAGATCTTTTTGTTTGAACATATACTATAGGCTATGATGACCAGTAGATGCCTCACACGAGACATCGTAAAGGTAATGCCTCCAAATTTTCAGCACATGAACAATGGTTGCCATTCTAAGTCATGAACAGGATAATTCTTCTCGTGAACTTTCAACTGCCGTAACGCATATGCAATCACTCTGCCATCTTGCATCAATAATTCACCAAGCCCAACGTGAGATGCATCACAATACACCGTATAAGATCCTAAACCTATGGGTAATACCAACACTGGCGCCATAGTCAAAGCAGCCTTGAGCTTCTAAAAGCTCAACTCATATTCGCCTGACCATCTGACTAGGGCACCCTTCTGGGTCAATTTGGTCAATGGAGATATTATAGAAGAAAAACCCTCCACAAACTGGCAATAATAACCTTCCAGACCCAAGAAACTCCGGATCTCTGTAGCTGAAGTAGGTCTAGGCCAATTCTGAACTGCCTCAATCTTCTTAGGATCCACTTTTATGCCTTCTGTCGATACAACATGCCCCCAAAAGGCAACTAAGTCTAACCAAAATTCGCATTTTGAAAATTAGGCATATAACTGATTATTCTTCAAAGTCTGGCGAACAATTCGAAGATGTTGCTCATGCTCCTCTCAACTGTTGGAGTAACTCAAGATATCATCAATGAATACAACCATAAATGAATCCAAATAGGGTTTGAATACTCAGTTCATCAAATCCATAAATACTGTTGGGGTATTTGTCATCCCAAATCACATCACTAGGAATTTGTAATTCTCATACCGAGTCGAAAAAGCTGTCTTAGGGACATCAGATGCCCTAATCTTCAATTAATGGTAACTAGAACTCAAATCGATCTTCGAAAACACCTTGGCACCCTGAAGTTGATCAAATAATTCATTAATTAATGGAAAAGAATTTTTTGTTTTTATAGTGGCCTTGTTCAACTGCTGATAATCTATGCACATCCTCTTTGAACCATCTTTCTTATTTACAAATAACACTAGTCCACCCGAGGGAAAGACTCTAGGTCTAATGAATTCCTAATCAAGCAAGCCTTGCAACTTCTCCTTCAACTCCTTTACTTTCGGCGGTGCCATATGGTATGGTGGAATAGAAATGGGTTGGGTTCCCGGAGCCAAATCAATACAGAAGTAAATATCTCTTCCGGGTGGCATCCCCAACAAATCTGCAGGAAATACATCTGAAACTCACGTACAACTGGAACTGAATTCATCGAAGGAACTTCCGCACTAGTATTGTGAATATAAACCAAATAAACTTGGCACCCCTTCTCGACCATACGCCGAGATTTCGCATAAGAGATAACCTTGCTGATAGAATGGCGAAGAGTCTCTTTCCACTCTATCGAGGCAACCCCGACATAGCTAAGGTCATCGTTTTGGCGTGACAATCCAATAGGGTGACAGCCAATCCATACCCAAGATTACATCAAAATCTACCATATCAAGAAGTAGAAGATCTACGCTAGTCTCAAGACTCCCAATATTAACCACACACGAACAATAGACATGATCTATAACAACAGAATCTCCCTCTGTTGTAGACACACACACAGAAGCACTCAGAGAATCACGAGGCACAACCAGATATGAAGCAAAATAGGAGGACACATAGGAATAAGTAGATCCCGGATCAAATAGAACTGAAGCATCTCTATGGAAAACTGGAACAATACTTGTGATCACGGCATCAGATGACTCGGCCTCAGGCCTAGCTGGAAAAGCATAAAATCAGGGTTGAGCCCCACCACTCGGAGCTACATCTCTAGGACAGCCTCTACCTGGCTGGCCTCCACCTCTAACGATCTGACCTCCACCTCTAGCTATCTAACCCCTGCTCCTAGCTGGCAGGGCAAGCAGTGGAGCAACTGGTGTTGGTACGATGGCACGAGAATCCTGCTGAGATCTGTTGTTTGATAACCTAGGGCAATATCTCCTGGTGTGACCAATGTTCCCACACTCATAACATCCATCATGTCGCCGGATAAACGTTGTAGTGACTCTGGAGTGGTGGTGCACTGATAAGAGCTGAATGTGCAGTAAATACTGGTTGCCCAGAGTAAGGCATAGTAGAACCATGACTCCCTAAAGCACCGTGAGATGCCTGAAGAGCTGAATAAAATGTCCTGGGAGGATGACCCCTACCATAAGTACCCCTACCTCCTGATGAGGCACCTCTGAAATTAAAGGAATGATAGAGCCTCTTATCTGAAACTGGCCCTCTCTCCTGAGTACGAACTAACTCCATCCGCCTAGCAATATTAACGACAGTCTGGAAAGAAATATTACTCCATGTCTTATTGGCCATCTGAAGCCTGATATTATAAGTGAGTCCATCAATGAATCACGTCACTCTCTCCTTTACAGTAGGAAGCAAGATGATAGCATGTCGTGCTAAGTCCACAAATCGGGTCTGATACTGGGTAACAGTCATACTTCTCTGTTGGATATGCTTAAGCCTCCTACGATATTCCTCTCTCAATGTAATAGGAAGAAACTTCTCCAGAAATAGCAGTGAGAACTACTCCCAGGTAAGTGCAGGCGAATTCGCTGGTCTAGCAAGTACGTAATCCCTCCACCACCTCTTGGCGAAACCAGTCATCTGAAACACAACAAAATCGACTCTGTTGCTTTCAACTATTCTCATGTTCCGCAGCACCTCATGGCAGCAGTCAAGATAATCATGTGGGCCCTAGAAAGGTGTACTAGTGAAGTGAATTGGAAAGAGCTTAGTAAACTTGTCCAATCTCAATAAGGCCTCAGAAGATATGTCGGGTCTATCACCGGCCTGTGCCGCAACAACTGGTTGAACTACCCTAACTGGCGGGACTGCTGGAGCCTGATTCTGGGGAGCCATCTGCTCCGGAGAAAAATTAATGGGAGTCTATGCTCCTCCCCCAGCCTGTGGGATGGCTGGTGCCATTGGAAATGTACCATTCTGGGCCACACCCTCCATAAGGCTCACCAAACGGACTAGAGTGTCCTGAAGTACTGGAATAGCTATGTATCCTTTTGGAACCTGAACTGGTCCAATAGGTATAATCTGAATGGGAACCTCCACTTCCAAATCCACCTGAGGTTCTACAATAGATGTTGCTGCTCGATCTCTAGACTGAACTCTACCTCAGCCTCTACCTCGGCCTTTGGCTCGACCTCGGTCTCTACCTCTAGTCATAGTTTCCACCGGGGGCTCTGGTACCTATCCGCCGGTGGACGTATTATATGTTCTCGCCATCTGCGAGAGAATAAGAATAGAATGGTTCAATCATCGATGATAGAATAAAATCACACGACAAAACAAGAAAGAAGTGATATTGTTCCTAAACTTCATAGCCTCTGGAAGATAAGTGCAGATGTCTCCGTACCAATCCTTCAGACTCTACTAAGCTTGTTCGTGACTCGTGAGACCTAAGTAACCTAGTTCTCTGATACCAACTTGTCACGACCCGAAATTCTCACCTCCGGGACCGTGATGGCGCCTAACATTTCACTTGCTATGCAAGCCAACGTTAGAATAATTTAAATCATTTTTAACAATTCATTTAAATAATTAGTAAAGAAACCAAAGAACTGGAAAATGTATGAATTAAAGTGAACAATCCAAATTAATAACACTATCTAAATACCAACCCAGAACTGGAGTCACAAGTGCACGAGCTTCTAGAATAATACAAGCAGGGGTCTGAATAAATAAATCTATCTGAAAGAAAGCACACAGCTAAAATAAAGCAAAAGGGGACTTCAGAGCTACAAACGCCATGCATCTATACCTCAAGTCTCCATTGATAGCTGAATTTGAGCAAAATCTACGGTACGTCGCTGGGACCAACTCTGACATCTGCACAAGAAGTGTAGAGTATAGTATGGGTATAACCGATCCCATGTATTTTGTAAGTGCCGAGTCTAACTTCGATGAAGTAGTGACGAGGTTAAGGCAGGTCGCTTACAATAACCTATACACAATAACAATAATAACAATAATAACAGGAGTAGAGATAAGACAGGCAAATCATGTCAATAATTGAAATCATTTCAGCAGTCACTGTCAATTATCTCTTTTCTCATTCTATTGCGGTGTGCAACCCGTTCCAACAATATAATTCTTCAATAAATTTCCGTTGCAGCGTGCAACCCATTCCAACAATATAAATTTAATATATAATCCGTTGCCGCGTGCAATTCGATCCCCAATATATTCATTTTTATTTCCGTTGCGGCATGCAACCCGCTCCAACGATATAATTTAACTACTCTTAAATGTAACAAAAATACTCCAATAAATACCACATTCAATAAGAAATTATTAGCCAACAAATCACACAATATTTATAAATTATTTAGGGAACAAGTTGTAAAGACCCATAAAATTTCTATGTCTAAAATAATGACCGAATAGGTCCCTGTGCTATTATAACTGTAGAAATTCTTAAAACGGTCCTATCTTGAGTAAAAAGTATCCTAGAACTTGAAAGATTAAATTTTCCAGGAATTGCATGTTATACGACGCACTATGCGATCGCATAACAGGTATGCGGACCGCATAGTGGTCGCATACCTGGACAGTCCACTGTCCAAATGGAGGACAACTATGCGGCCCCGAATGCGATCGCATTTTGGGTATGTGGACCGCATAGTTGTCGCATTATTGACCCATGGTTTTGCGAGGGAGGTTATGCGATCGAATAACAGGTATGCGGACCGCATAGTGGTCACATACCTGGTCAGTGTGGTTTCTATTTCGGCCCATTTGAAGGCCAACTATGCGACAGGAATGCGGACCGCATAGCAGGAATGCAATCACATTCCTAACCGCATCTCTGTATCGGGGCTCCTGTTTTCTATATTTAAAGCCCGACCCCCTGTTTTATAAAACACCCCTTCCCTTCATTTTTTAAGATTTCTAACAAAAAATAGAGAGAGAAAAGGAGAGTTCTTGAGAGGGAAAGTTTCAACATCATCCAATTTGATTTTCCAAAATTACTCAAGCCCGGAAATTATCAAGTTATTGTCATCTTCTTCCCTGAAAGAGGTAAGTCTTCACCCTATTTCCCCAATTTCTCAGATTTTGTGTAAGAATAAAACACACATAGGTTGGGTCTTGAAAATAAAAAGTGAAATTTTGCATGCATGTGAGTTAAATCCCGTAATCTAGTAAAGGGAAGAACAAGTTCGGGTAATTATTCTCAAAAGGGGGTTAGTAGTCGGGTCACATAAATTTGATAAAATGCTTAATTAAGTACAAGATTCCTAATTCTAAGTGAAATATGTCACATTGTGGAATAGATTGACGGTGTTAGATGATCCGGTAAATTGTGAAAGAAACTAGAAAAGGAGACGACTCGAGGTATGTATGGCTAACTTTAATCTTCGTAGAGTCACCTTGTTGGTGTCCGAACATACGGTATGCATTTCTTGCTGAGTATATGTGAATTTATTGTCCGGTCGTGTTGAGGTGTGAGATTTCATTGTCTGATTTTCTTAGTCGACTATTGTGATAATTGAAATTGTGAAAGGTGACTTCTATGTGATTACTCTATCATGTGCAAGGTTCATTAAATGCTTGAGTATGTTGGTATGAAAGAATGGTAACGAACTCAAATGTGTAAATGTATCTAAGTGATAAGGGTTGTGTAACAAGTGATGAAAAAGGGAATCGTGAATTGATCTAATTGAACTAAATGACCATGGAAATATCATATATGACTCATTGTTGGCAAGGGTTATTTTGGCCGTTTTCATGTGGATTGTTGGTTGTAATGTATTCATATTCTTATTGATGAGCACCTTTGTGGTTGAATTAATGGGTGATAAAGACTAATATGAATACATGATTGTTTGGGTGTTATGAAATTGTACTCTTGATGATATGTATCCCTGTGATTGAATTGTGGGCAGTTATTGTTTGCTATGAAATGTGATATTCGGTGGGATCGGGTTGCACGCCGCAACACGAAGTAATAAGGGTGGAGAGGTAATAAGGGTGAAGTGTAATATTGTACTGTGGGATCGGGTTGCACGCCGCAACACAAAGTAATAAGGATGGAGAGACAACAAGGGTGGAGTGTAAGATGTGAGGTGGGATCGGGTTGCACGCCGCAATAGAATATAATAAAGTTGAAATGTGATTGTTTTGAACTTAGAATCTATAAGGCTCTCAATTGTACTGGTTGTTATATCACTGTGCACTATTTGTTGGTTCCTTTAACTGCTTCCTATCTGTGCATCTTTTGATTTTACTTTGAGTAAAATTTGTTCATACATGCTAGTACTATTCCACAGTACTAACATCCTTTTTGCGGGGGGCGCTACATCTTTTATATGGATGTAGGTGGGTCCATAGAAGGTAGCTCAGTTTGTCGTTAGTGGTGCCTCATCCTCATCTTTCAGCAAGTACTGGTGAGCCCCACTTCCTCCCGGGGCTATGTGTAATTCATGCCATCTCTTTTGAGTCTATTATGTATTGTAAGGTATAGCCGGGGCCTTATTGCCGGCAAACTATTGTATAAATTCCTAGTATTCGTAGAGGCTCCATAGACATAATGTGGGTGTATATATGTATTTTGGGTAGTAACTGTATGTATTCGGGAGTCGTGGTCCATGTTGGAAAGTTATGTATGTATTGTGTGTGCTTTTTTGTGAATCAACTATTGAAATGCTAAAAGAGAAACGAACTTAAGTTTGTAAATCCACGCTTAAATCCTAAGTTGTTATTTCATATGGAATATGGTGCATTGTCTATACAGGGGAAACGCGTGGGGTAGGGAAGGAAATCCAGGTCCGCTTGACCGGGTTCACCCGGTTAGGTGCCGGTCTCGTCCCTTGGATTTGGGGCGTGAAAAACTTGGTATCAGAGCCTAAGTTTTTAAAAGTTTCCTAGGATGTCTCGGAGCCGTTTCTAGTAGAGCCCTTCTTGTCGATGTGTTGTCGACCACATCTACAATTAGGGGGCTGCATGGACATTTAGGAAAGTACCCTTTTATTGCTATGCTATATCGTGCAATGTGGTGGAAGGTGAGGTTTTCTATCCCTAACTCGTGCATTGTTCTGATTTTCAGTAAATGGCACCCAAGAAGAGAGCTCGACTCGGCCTAGAGGCCAATGCCACCCCAGGAGTGACCATGAATTCTTTATTTGATGGTGCGGGTGAGAATGATTCCCCGGCCCTGAATCGGCCTGACTCTTCCATCCTATGCCAGGATATTCCTATTCCTGCTCCAGCGAAGGGTGCTACAATCTCTCCCGCTGATGTTCCCGATCCTTCTTCAGTCCCAGCTTCCGGTCCCGATATTTTTGATGGGGACCTTAGGGGAGCTATTCAGATGTTAACCCAGTTAGTGGCCTCCCAGGCCCAAAGATCGCATGTTGCCCTGTATCCTCTAGCGAGCAAGGGGATTCTTCGGGTTCCAGGGTCAACCAGTTTCTGCGGTTAGCCCCTCCAGAGTTCACAGGCACCGACCCAGAGGTTGACCCTCAGGAGTTCATTGATGATATGTACAAGACCCTCCAAGTTATGAGGGCTACTGAAACAGAGGGGGTTGAATTGGCTTCCTAGCATCTAAAGGGAGAGGCATATTCGTGGTTTGAAATTTGGGAGAGTTACGTGGGGAGAGAAGCCCTCCAGCAAAGTGGGATGAGTTTGTTGATGCCTTCATGGATCATTTCTTACCTGCCGAGACCATGGTAGCCCATGCTGCGGAGTTCGAGGTCCTTAAACAGGGCAACATGAGTGTGTGGGAGTATCATATGGAGTTTGTGTGCTTGTCCAAATATGTTGTTCACATGGTGCCGACTATGAAGGCTAGAGTTCGTCGGTTTATTCAGGGCCTTGGTCCCTTGGTTATTAATGAAGCTGCTACAGCTGCCTTGCATTCAGATATGAATTATGGGAAAATAGTGGGATTCGCCCAGGCTACAGAGGCTCAGAAATTGAAAATAAGGATGGAGAGAGAGAGAGCAGTAGTAGGGCCCAGTCAGCGGGCAACCCTGATAGCTCAGTTGGAGGTATGAGATCAGCCCTTGGGAGAGAATGATCAGGGCCATCTCAGTCATACGCTCAGTCCTCAGCCAGTGTGCCGCCATCAGGGCACAGTTATCAGTAGGGAGGTCGTTTTAGACCCGGTTCAGATAGTAGGAGGTTCTATCAGTTGGGTCATTCTGGTGGGAGGTTCCAGCAGCATCGGAGGGTCCCATGCCCTAAGTGTGGGAGATTTCAAATTGAGCCTTGTTACTTGGATATTCCAGTATGCTATAGATGTGGAGAGAGAGCCATATCCAGCGAGACTTCTGCGCACCCAGTCAAGGCGCGGGTAGGGGTACTGCTCAGCCATCCAGCTCTTTAACCACTACATCTTCGGCACGCCCTCCAGCTCCAGCAGGGTGCAGTACAGTTAGGGGTAGAGCACGGGGTCGAGGGGGACCCAGTCGGTTCTATTCTTTGAGTGGTCGCTAGAATGCGGAGGCTTCCCCAGATGTTGTCACAGGTATTCTGACTGTTCGGTCACATGATGTTTATGCTCTTATTGATCCTGGGTCTTCTTTGACATATGTTACTCCATTTATTGCTTCAACTTTTGGGATAGAACCTGAATAGATTCATGAGCCGTTCTCTGTGTCGACTCCGGTTGGTGATTCTATTACGGTCGTGCGAGTCTATAGAAATTGTGCTATCACAGTGCATGATCCGGATACCACGGCTGATCTTATTGAGTTAGAAATGGTCGATTTTGATGTAATTATGGGGATGGATTGGCTCTATTCTTGCTTTCCTAAACTCGACTGCCGAACCAGAATTATGAGGCTCGAGTTTCCTAATAAATCAGTTATCGAGTGGGAGGGGAATAATGTTGTGCCAAGAGGTAAATTTATTTCCTACCTTAAAGCCCTTAAGATGATCATAAAAGGGTGCATCTACCATTTGGTCTGGGTTGCGGACCCCACTTCAGAGGTGCCTGCTCCGAAATATGTGCCTGTTGTGAATGAATTTCTTGAAGTATTTCTAGACGAGCTTCCTGGGATTCCACCAGATAGAGAGATCAATTTCGGGATTGATGTATTGCCAGATACGTAGCCAATATCTATTCCACCTTACAGGATGACGCCAGTAGAATTAAGGAAGTTGAAAGAACAAATGAAAGATCTATTAGAAAAAGGTTTCATTCGGCGAAGTGTGTCGCCTTGGGCGCACCGGTTCTTTTTGTCAGAAAGAAAGATGGATCGCTTCGGATGTGTACTGATTATCGGCAGCTCAACAAGGTCACCATCAAGAATAAGTACCCATTGCCTCGGATAGATGATTTGTTCGACCAGTTGCAAGGTGCTAAGTTCTTCTCAAAGATTGATTTGAGGTCCGGATAGCATCAGTTGAAAATCAGGGAGCAGGATATTCCTAAGACTGCCTTCAGAACTCAACATGGGCACTTTGAATTTATGGTAATGTCTTTTGGGCTAACCAACGCCCCAACAGCTTTTATGGATCTTATGAATCGAGTTTTCAAACCGTTTCTCGACTCCTTTGTGATTATCTTCATTGACGACATTCTTTTTTATTCGCGGAGTCAGGAGGATCATGTTTATCACCTCAGGGCAGTTCTGCAAACTCTTCATCAGCACCAATTGTATGGAAAGTTTTCAAAATGTGAGTTTTGGCTAAAATTAGTCACCTTTTTGGGCCATGTTGTTTCTAGGGAAGGATTCGGGTTGATCCCCAAAAGATTGCAGTGGTAAAGGATTAGCCTAGGCCAACGACCCCGATAGAGATTCACAGTTTCTTGGGTCTAGTTGGGTATTATTGGAGGTTCGTGGAGGTATTCTCTACTCTCGCCTCCCTGTTGACTAAGCTGACGCAGAAAGCAGTTAATCAGTGGTCTGATGCATGTGAAAAGAGTTTTCAGGAATTAAAGTCAAGATTGACTTCGGCACCAGTGTCGACCTTGCCAGAAGGTTCAGAGGGATTTGTGGTTTATTGTGATGCTTCGAGGGTTGGTTTGGGTTGTGTGTTGATGCAATGTGGTAAAGTTATAGCGTATGCTTCAAGGCAGCTCAAGAATCATGAGAAGAATTATCCGACGCATGATTTAGATCTCGCGGCGGTTGTGTTTGCATTGAAAATCTGGCGGCATTTTCTTTATGGGGTCCATGTGGACGTGTTCATAGACCACAAGAGTCTTCAGTATTTATTCAAGCAGAAGGAGTTGAACTTAAGGCAGTGGAGGTGGTTAGAATTGCTCAAGGACAATGATATGAATATTTTGTACCACCCAGGGAAGGCGAATGTGGTAGCCGACGCTCTTAGTCGGAAATCCATGGGTAGCTTGGCACATTTGGAAGCCGGACAGAGACTTTTGGCTCGGGAAGTTCATCAGTTGGCTAGTCTGGGGGGTCTGTCTTTCGACCTCAGACGAAGGGGATATCGTGGTGCGTAATGGAGCAGAATCTTCGCTTATAGCTGAAGTCAAGGGAAAGCAATTCAGGGATCCGACTTTGGCACAATTGAGGGATGCCATTTTGAATCACAAGACTTCGACATTCTAACTCGGCAATGATGAAGGTGTCCTGCGGTGTCAAGAGAGGTTATGTGTTCCAGATGTGGATGATCTCCGGGAAAGGCTGATGGTAGAGGCTCACAACTCCAAGTTTTCAGTACACCCAGGTTCTACGAAGATGTATCACGATCTCAAGGAAATTTATTGGTGGAATGGTATGAAGAGGGGTGTGGCAATCTTTGTGGCTAAGTGTTCAAATTGTTAGCATATGAAGGCCGAGCATCAGAGGCCCGGTAGTTTGACGCAGCTTATGGAAATACCAATATGGAAATCGGAGATGATGAATATGGACTTTGTGGTGGGGTTACCTCGCACTCCACGTAGGTCCGACTCGATTTGGGTGATAGTGGATCGACTCATTTCTTGCCAGTCAAATCCACCGATACTGCAGAACAGTACGCTCAGTTGTATATCAAAGATATATTCAGACTCCATGGAACTCAAGTATCTATTATCTCGGATCGAGGGGCCTAGTTCACAGGTAACGTTTGGAAGAAATTTCAGCAAGGTTTAGGTACTCAGGTAAATCTCAGCACAGCATTTCATCCACAAACGGATGGGCAGGCAGAGCGGACTATTCAGACGCTTGAAGATATGTTGCAGGCTTGTGTATTATATTTCAAGGATAGCTGGGATGATCACTTACCGCTTATAGAATTTGCTTATAATAACAGTTTCCATGCTAGTATTCAGATGGCCCCATTTGAAGCATTGTACGGAAGGAGATTTAGATCTTCGATCGGATGGTTTGAGGTTGGTGAGGCAGAATTGTTAGGATCTTGTGCACCAAGCTATGGAAAAAGTTAGAGTCATTCAGGAGAGGATGAAAACTGCTCAGAGTCATCAGAAATCCTATGCGGACGTTCATCGTAGAGAATTGGAATTTCAAGTAGATGATTGGGTATTCTTGAAGGTGTCTCCCATGAAGGGAGTAATGCAGTTTGGGAAGAAAGAGAAATTGAGCCCAAGGTATGTCGGGCCATATAGGATTGACCAAAGGATAGGACGGGTGGCTTATAGGCTGGAATTGCCCCCTGAGATGTCATTAGTGCCCTCGGTGTTCCATGTATCTATGTTGGAGAAAGTGGTTGGATATCCATCATCCATCGTGCCAGTTGAGACTATTGAGGTTAATGAAAAATTATTGTATGAAGAGGTTCCGGTTGCTATTCTTGATAGGCAAGTCCGTAGATTGAGGAACAAAGAAATTGCTTCAGTTAAAGTGTTTTGGCAAAGTCAGCAAGTTGAGGAAGCCACGTGGGAAGAGGAAAATGAAATGAGAGAAAAATATCCCCATTTGTTTGAATAATTCTAGTAGTGATCGTGCGAATTGTCATCTCTAAGCAAATATATGTTATGTTCAGTTTTGTGCAAAAGCACCACATTTTCCCCTAATTGCTCTACTATTGTAACTTCTCAAGTCGTGCCATAATTGTGTATGTTGTGACTATTCGAGTAATGTGCAACCCCTTGGAGTAAATGAAATTATGTGAAACTCATGTGATGGTTAAATGATTAATTGAAGTATAGATTGGTAATGATTAATTGAAGTGCATATGGCATGTTGAAGTAATTAAATTATATGGGACTTGTCGAGGTGACCAAATTATATGCAAGGCCATGAAATAACTAGTTATGTGTGGAATTGGTTAAGAACATGTGTTTCGGGGGCTCTCTGGCAGGTAGATAGGCCTAATTACACAGGAAACTCTGGTAAAATTTTCAGAAATTATTGGAGTTAGTAAAAAAAATGGGGGTTGGCATATTGTGTTTTCAAATCCAAATGATTTCCCGATCCTCATTCGAGAACGAATGATTTTAAGTGGGGGAAGATATAAAGACCCGTAAAATTTCTATGTCTAAAATAATGACCGAATAGGTCTATATGCTATTATAACTGTAGAAATTCTTAAAACGGTCCTATCTTGAGTAAAAAGTATCCCAAAACTTGAAAGATTAAATTTTCCAGGAATTGCGCGTTATGAGACGCACTATACGATCGCATAACAAGTATGCGGACCGCATAGTGGTCGCATACCTAGACAGTCCACTGTCCAAATGGAGGACAAATATGCGGCCCCGAATGCGATCGCATTTTGGGTATGCGGACCGCATAGTTGTCGCATTCTTGCCCCATGGTTTTGCGACGGAGGTTATGCGACGCACTATGCGATCGCATAACAGGTATACGACCTGCATAGTGGTCGCATACCTGGTCAGTGTGGTTCCCATTTGGCCCATTTGAAGGCCAACTATGCGACAGGAATGCGGACCGCATAGCAAGAATGCGATCGCATTCCTGACCGCATCTCTGTGCTCCTGTTTTCTAAATTTAAAGCCTGACCCCCTGTTTTATAAAACACTCCTTCCCTTCATTTTTTAAGATTTTCTGACCAAAAATAGAGAGAGAAAAGGAGAGTTCTTGAGAGGGAAAGTTTCAACACCATCCAATTTGATTTTCCAAAATCACTCAAGCCCGGAAATTATCAAGTTATTGTCATCTTCTTCCCTCAAAGAGGTAAGTCTTCACCCTATTTCCCCAATTTTTCAGATCTTGTGTAAGAATAAAACACACATAGGTTGGGTCTTGAAAATAAAAAGTGAAATCTTGCATGCATAAAGGGAAGAACAAGTTCGGGTAATTATTCTCAAAAGGGGGTTAGTAGTCTAAAGGGTCACATAAAGTTTGATAAAATGCCCAATTGAGTACAAGATTCCTAATTCTAAGTGAAATATGTCACATTGTGGAATAGATTGACGGTGTTAGACGATCCGGTGAATTGTGAAAGAAATTAGAAAAGGGGACGACTCGAGGTATGTATGGCTAACTTTAATCTTCGTAGAGTCACTTTGTTGGTGTCCGAACATACGGTATGAGTTTCTTGGTGAGTATATGTGAATTGATTGTCCGATCGTGTTGAAGTGTGAGATTTCATTCTCTAATTTTCTTAGTTGACTATTGTGATAATTGAAATTGTGAAAGGTGACTTCTATGTGATTACTCTATCATGTGCAAGGTTCGTTAAATGCTTGAGTATGTTGGTATGAAAGAATGGTAACGAACTCAAATGCGTAAATGTATCTAAGTGATAAGGGTTGTGTAACAAGTAATGAAAAAGCGAATCATGAATTGATCTAATTGAACTAAATGACCATGGAAATATCATATATGAATCATTGTTGGCAAGGGTTATTTTGGCTAAAGTTCATGTGGATTAATGGTTGTAATGAATTTATATTCTTATTGATGATCACCGTTGCGGTTGAATTAATAGGTGATAAAGACTATTGTGAATACATGATTGTTTGGGTGTTATGAAATTGTACTCTTGATGATATGTAGCCCTGTGATTGAATTGTGGGTCGTTATTGTTTGCTATCAAATATGATGTCTGGTGGGATCGGGTTGCACGTTGCAACACGAAGTAATAAGGGTGGAGAGGCAATAAGGGTGAAGTGTAATATTGTACGGTGGGATCGGGTTGCACGTCGCAACAAGAAATAATAAGGGTGGAGAGGCAACAAGGGTGGAGTGTAAGATGTAAGGTGGGATTGGATTGCACCTGCAACAGAATGTAATAAAGCTGAAATGTGATTGTGTTGAACTTAGAATCTGTAAGGCTCTCAATTGTACTGGTTGCTATATCATTGTGCACTATGTGTTGGTTCCTTTAACTGCTTCCTATCGGTGCATCTCTTGATTTTACTTTGAGTAAAATTTATTCATACATGCTAGTACTATTCCACAGTACTAACGTCCCTTTTGTCAGGGGCGCTACATATTTTATATGGATGTAGGTGGGTCCATAGCAGGTAGCTCAGTTCGCCGTTAGTGGTGCCTCCTCCTCATCTTTCAGCAAGTACTGGTGAGCCCCACTTCCTCCCGAGGCCGTGTGTAATTCATGCCATCTCTTTTGAGTCTATTATGTATTGTAAGGTATAGCCGGGGCCTTGTTGCCGGCAAAGTATTGTACAATTTCCTAGTATTCGTAGAGGCTCCGTAGACATGCTGTGGGTGTATATATGTATTTTGGGTAGTAACTATATGTATTCGGGAGTCGTGGTCTGTGTTGGAATGTTATGTTTGTATCATGTATGTGTTTTTGTGAATCAACTGTTTAAATGCTAAAAGAGAAATGAACTTACGTTTGTAAATCCACGCTTAATCCTAAGTTGTTATTTCATATGGAATATGGTGCATTGTCTATACGGGGAAAACGCGTGGGGTAGGGAAGGCAATCCAGGTCTGCTTGACCGGGTTCACCCGGTTAAGTGTCGGTCTCGTCCCTCGGATTTGGGGCGTGACACAAGTAATGACATGTAGCAATTAATTGTGGAAATTAGAGAAAAAATAGAAAATTTAATATTTCATATGCTCAATTTCAAATAGCAATTAAGACATATAAGTCAAATAAGTATGTAACAGTTATAGCATAAATTCAAGACATAATATTGGACAAGGAATATGAGAGAAATAATTTATATAATAATTAACTCATGATTTAAAATAATTTATGAATTTCAGATAAATATGTAAACAATCAATTTGACGACGTATAGGCACTCGTCACCTCGCCTATACGTCGTTACGCATGAAATTCATGTAACAAATAATTCCAGGGTTCTATTTCCTCAAGTCAAGTTTAACCACGACACTTACCTCTCTTCGCAGCCAAATTCAAGATTCCAATAAACCTTTGCCTCGTGAATTGATGTTCGAAATCTTCAAATCTAGTCACAAACAATTCAATATACTCAACACGAATCGTAGGAATTTATTCCATATGAAATTACTAATCTTCCGAATAAGAATTTGAAATTCATCTCAAAATTCAACAGTGTGACCCGCATCTCGACTTTCAAAAAAACTCAAGAAATACGAGAACTCATTCCTAGACGAGTCCAAACATATAAAAATTATCAAATTCCTACATCAGATTGCCTTTCAAATCTTTATTTTACATTTTTGGAAGATTTTATAAAAATATTATTTTTCTTCCATTAATTCACGGATTCATGATGTAATTAAGTATGGAATCATGAAATATAATCAATATGGCATAAGGAACACTTACCCCAATATTTTCCCTTGAAAATCTCTCAAAAATTACCATTTCCTGAGCTCCAAATCGTGAAAAATGAAAAATAGGACGAATTCCCATTTTCAAAATACAAATTTGCTGCCAAGTCATTTACCCTATGCGATCACGGCCATTCTCCTGCGATCGCGAAGAACAAAAATTTTCCAGCATTGTTTTACTCTAAGTGATCGTGACCATTTGTAACGACCCGGCCGGTCGTTCCGAGAGTTTAGCCCCATTTTCCCTATTTCTGTCATGTTATGTGTTATAAATCTCTATAATGTCGTGCAAGGTTGGTTGGCCAGGTTCAGAGTGATTGTGGAGAGAAATGAGACACTTAGTCTCTTAACTTGGTTCAATAGTTGGAAAAGTCAACCGGGAGTTGATTTATAGGTATATGATCTCGGAATGTGGTTTGTATGGTTCGGATGACTTTGTTAGGTGATTGGGACTTAAGAGTGTATTTGGAATGTTATTCGGAGGTCCGTGGTAGAATTAGGCTTGAACTGGCGAAATTGGATTTTTGGCGATTTCCGGTCGGTAGTGAAAAATTAGCTATCAGGGTCGGAATGGAATTCTGGAAGTTGGGATAGGTTCGTACTGTCATGTGGGATGTGTGTGCAAAATTTTAGGTTATTCGGGCGTGGTTTGAGTGGTTTCGACATCGTTGGCGAATTTCGGAAGTTTAGAAGTCCTTAGGCTTGAATTATTGATCTATTTGGTGTTCTGATATTGTTTTGGGTGTTCTGAGGGTTCGACTAAGTTTGAATAATCATATACGACTTGTGGGTATCATTGGTTGAGGTTCCTAGGGCCTCGGGATTGATTTCAGATGGTTATCGGAGGTTTGGACTTGGAAAATGCAGCACAACTGCTGCTGGTGTCGGTTTACTGGTGTGTCTGCACCTGCGGATTGGGGACCGCAGGCGCGATAGTCGCAGGAGTGGGAGGCGATGCAGATGCGGAGAAGGGTGCAGCAGCGGAGTGGTTGACCGCACCTGCAGGCCCGTAGGTGCGAGGCCTGGGGCGCAGGTGCGGAAGCAGGAGAGTTAGTAAAAGTCGCAGGTGCGGCGCCTTGACCGCAGGTGCGGTCCCGCAGGCGCGTGAAATGGGCCGCAGGTGCGGAACCCCTGGGCAGAGTATATAAATTCCATCCTTCACGAATTTTCATATATTTCACCATTTTTTTAGGACGGGTTTGGAGCTTTTTGAGGGATTTTGAAGAGGGATTCAAGGGGAACACATTGAGGTAACATTTTTGAACCGAATACTCGATTCTATGTTGGTATTTGACCGATTAATCAGGAAATCTGTGGGATTTAATGGTGTAATTTGAGGGGTTAGGGCTTGGAAGCTTGAGACTTTGATTTAAGGATTTGAGGGGTCAATTGTCGTTGAATTTTGATGTATTTAGTATGTATGGACTCATGAGAGTGAAAGGATTTTAGTTTTGTGACTTGTGTCGAGTTCTGAGGTGTGGGATCGGGGATCGGGTTTGGCCGAATTCGGTATTTGTGAGGTAATTTGATAATTTTTATGTGGGCTTTGCTCCTTTAGCACATATTAATGATATAATACTAATTTGGTTAGATTCAGGGCGATTTGTCGAGCGGCAAAGGCATTTTTTAGTAGAGTTTTGGCTTGATTGAGGTAAGTATTGCTTCCAATCTTGGTTTTGAGGTTCGAAATCCCGAACTACGTGTTATGTGATTAGAAATGGGTGACGTACATGCCAAGTGACGGGCGTGTGGGCGTGCACCGTGAGACTTGTGACCTGGTTCATCCCATGGCACCGTTTTTTGATTCTCTCTTGTTGATATCTGTGATTCTGTCTATGTGGCTGATGTGAAAATGCTGGAAGTCATGCTAACTACTATGTTAAGGCTTCATGCCAATACTGTTGAGACCCGAGTGGTCGTTACGAACATGCTAGAAATCATGCTGGATATTATGTTAAGGCTTCACCCCGATGTTGTAGGTACCCGAGTCGTCTCTTATTTTTTTCATCTCATGTGTTTCATTAAAATTATATTCTCAGTCCTAACATTTCATACCATATCATGCCTCAGTCTCGGAAAATGTTGATTTTGCAGATTTTATCATTGATTCGGGTTAGTTCATGCATTGTGAGACCATGTGAGCGAGACTGGAGAGTGATGACTGAGTGAGGCCGAAAGCCTATTATTGAGTAACAGATATGGATTGGGCTGCACGCCACAATGATATATATATTGGATCGGGCTGCACGTCGCAGTGATATAGCGCTTGGGCTGAAGGAGCCCCTCCGAAGTCTGTACACCCCTAGTGAGCGAAGTGATATTTGAGGGATGGATCTTCCCTGGACATGGATCTTGTCCGGAGTGATATTTGAGGAATGGATCTTCCCTGGACATGGATCTTGTCCGAAGTGATATTTGAGGAATGGATCTTCCCTGAACATGGATCTTGTCCAAAGTGATATTTGAGAGATGGATCTTCCCTGGGCATGGATCTTGTCCGAAGTGTTTATGCATGGAGATGGATCTTCTCCACGAGGATGGATTGGCCTTTTTCCATCAGTACTGAGAGACTGAGGTCGGTGACGTGTGTACGTATTCTGGGACGGATCTTGCCTTGGCCGTTGAGCTAATACAGTATTGAGTGGTTGTGAGGTGTATCATTATCTGGAGATGGATCTTCTCCTCATGGCTGGACCATCCTTCCTCAGTACTGAGTGACTTCTGTCTGATATGTATATATTCTGGGAGGGATCTTCCCTAGGCCATGCGAGCCATATATATTACTGAGTAGACGAGTAATTGAGAATGGGAGCACATTGTGCATTTCACACCATTGTTGCATTGGCATGTAAAATACGTCGAGGTATATATGTAAAACTGTTCGGAACTGTGTTTATCTCATCACTTGAGTTGTCTAGATAACTGAAAGCATGCCTAAATTTCTGTACATTTATCCTCTCATAAACATGAAGGTTTAGTCCGTCACTACCTCTCAGACCACAGGTTGGGCTGGTTACTTACTGAGTTGCAGTACTCACATTACCCCCGCACCCTGTGTGCAGATTCAGGTGCCAGGACTGAGTGATAGCTGGTTTACACTCTGGGAGCACTTCGGAGATTGCAAGGTAGTTGCACGGCGTATGCTGCCTTGTCTCACTCCTTCCTATTAGTCATTTTGCTTATGCTCAGACTTATTTGTAGTAAGGGAGCAGTACCAGATTTTGTATTTCCTTTTTAGTTGCTCATGACTGATGACTCCAGGTTTTGGGGCTATATTTGAATGTTCTACCTAACTTTATTTGCTTTGGAAATGCTAAAATGGAAGATTTATAAAATACTGGTTAATATTGAATCAAACGAAAGGTTTCTTATGTTATGCATAGTGGATCGGCTAGCCTAGTATCACGATAGGCGCCATCACGGCCGGGTTGGTTTTCAGGTCGTGACAAGTTGGTATCGGAGCCCTAGGTTGCATAGGACTCACCAGTCATGAGCAGATTTAGTAGAGTCTTGCGGATCGCTACGGAGACGTATGTACTTATCTTCGAGAGGCTACATAATCCTTAGGAAAATCTCACATTCTTGAATTCTTGTTGTGCGAATCTATTGATTCTGGAAACTAAACTTCTATTGTTTCATTCTCTCACAGATGGTGAGGACACGCGCTACCGGTCAGGGTGATCAGCCACCAGTGGGAACCATGAGGGGTCAAGGCTGCTGTCGAGGTCGGGTAGGGGTAGACGTCCAGCTTGCGCAGCTGCCGGGGCGGTACCCATAGAAACGCCTATTGTTCTAGATCAGGTCCCACCCACAGATGCTCTAGTGGGACTAGCTCAGGCACCAGCTGTGCCTATTGTTATTCCGGGTCTTCAGGAGACCTTGGCTAAGATTCTGACTGCTGCACCAGTCTTGCTCAGGCAGTTGCTATTCCTACTTCAGCCGCTACTTCTCAGGCTGGGGGAGGCACTCAGACTCCAACTGCCCGTAAACCTGAGCAGGTTATTCAGGGGATTTAGACCCCGGAGGCAGTTCCAGCTCAGCCGGTTGCACCAACCCAAGATTTTGTGGTTCCAGCTATGGCTGATGACGAGCAACGTAAGTTGGAAAGATTTGAGAGGCTTCGACCTCTGACTTTCAGTGGTGCTGAGGGCGAGGATGCCCAGGATTTCTTAGACAAGTGTCAGAGGATGCTTCGTATGGAAGGGATATTGGAGACTAGTGGGGTCTCATTTACTACCTTCCAGTTCTCAGGAGCTGCATTTACTTGGTGGGAGGCTTATGAGAGGCATAGGCCTATTGGTGTAGCGCCCCTTACTTGGCAGCAGTTTTCTACTCTGTTCTTAGAGAAGTATTTCCCACGGTCCCACAGAGAGGAGCTGCGTCAGGGTGATATGACGGTGTCGCAGTATGAGATGAGGTTTTCTGAGCTTGCTCGACATGCTATTTGGTTGGTCCCTACAGAGAGAGACAGGATTAGGAGATTCGTGGATGGTCTCACATATCAACTTCGTATTCTTATGACTAGAGAGAGGGTGTGGGTGCTACTTTTGAGGAGGTCGTTGATATCGCCCGAGATATTGAGTCAGTTCATCGCTAGGAGCGAGATGAGAGGGAAGCCAAGAGGCCTTGAGGATCTTGTAGTTTGGGTGGTGTTCCTTCGGGAGGACAATTTCAGCACGGCAGAGGTCATTCGCTTCAGTCCCAGTTGCTGCACCGCCCGCCCAGGCAGCTAGGGGTCGCCCTAGAGGGGGAGGTCGATCCGGTGGTGATCAGGCCCGATTTTATGCACTTTCAGCCAGATTAGATACTATGGCTTTAGATGTCATGATCCCAGGTATCGTTTCAGTCTATCACGAGATGCTTCAGTGTTTATTTGATTCCGGTCCTTCATATTCATATGTTCATCATATTTTGCCCATTCTCTGGATATGCCCTATGAGTCTTTAGTTACATCTGTTCATGTGTTCGCCTTGGTGGGTGATGTTGTTGTTATGGACCCCGTGTGTCGGTCATATGTGGTGCCTATTGGGGGTCTGGAGACCCGGGTGGATGTGTCATTGCTCAGTGCAGTTGGTTTCAATGTGGTTTGATCAGGTAGATGATGTTTCTTTTAGGTATGACTTGATGAAGGTGTAAGTTTCAGAAGATGCTCTGTGTCTTTAGTTATGGGTACCTCATTGGTGAGGCGGCACTCTCCTTATGGTTCGGCTGCGAGTATTCAAATTCGACCTTGTAAAACCTACAGATTGTAGGGGTATTTCCTCGTGGTATGATCGTGCATTGGAAGTATTAGACGTTCAGGCGACGGGATTGAGATCGGATATGGCGATTTGTGTGCTCTAAGGGTTTTGAGTCTGGGAACTCGTAGGAGTAGATGATTTCATAGTTGAGGGTTGTAGAGACGTAGCCCATGATTAGCTAGGGGTTAGTGGGTGATGTGATTCAGCCATATTGGACCTTTGGAGGGTCATTGGTCTATGGTGTACAATCGGATTGATTTGGGGTTCCTTAGTAGGCCTTGTAGGGATAAGTGTTTTGCACTAGGTCGGGTTGATTGGCTCCGTAGTGCTATTGTGAGAGACGTCAGTTAGCAGCTATTGGGTTTATTTGTGCTCTGGGATGATCTAGGAGTTACCCATCCCTACTGCGGGGAGGGGGGAGATTTGTTGGTTTTAGGCACGCATGGTGTGATTCTGTTGAGGCCTTATAGCGGATTTGATAAAGGTAAAATAGATGGGTATCGTAGGATTTGGACGTATGGGTTGTGTTCTTTCAGATTCGTATGGAATGGTAGCGTCCGATTTCCCGTGGTTGGGGTAATGCACTTTGAGTACTTGATATCGGGTTTCACGTGGTTTTTGATTTTTAGCAAGACTGAGCGAGGGTTACAATATGGACCAGCATTCGGATGGGGATTCATGTATGGCAGCGGAGTATGTTAAATAGGATCCTTGTGTGTAGGATTCGTTTCTTTTGGTTCTGCGGTGTGTGAGGAATTCTTAGCATTGCGCTGTGGTGTTACCCATTGATATTTTGGGACGGTTCTCTTATTTGATGTCACTTTTCATGTTTGGGTACATTTAGGATGTTGTTTATTAGTGCACGGACTGCTCGGGATATGGCTTTAAGCGGAATTGATGTGTCCTGTTACTAGAGTGGTTGTGTCGGATGAGATGAGTTCATCGAACCTAGAATGGGTGTTATCTTATCTGGTTGCGGCATAATTGGGAGGATTTTGATGCTAATCGGCTTAGAAGTTTTGCTATATTTCCTGTCGAAGGGAGGGATTTCCATCACTTGTTGATAAGATGAATGGTTATGGGTTTCTGCGTGTTTCTCTCATCATCAGCAGTATATTAAGGTGTTATAATGGGTCTTTGTTTGATGACAGGTTTATTACCGGCATTTGGGTGGTTTGAGCGTCTGTCGTCATTTGAGCTTATCGTTTGAGTGTTCGAGATAGGTGAGATATCATGTGATTTCATCTTGATTTATGACTCCGGTTGGGTGCAGCATGTCCATACATATACAGTGTGTGGAGGCGTGATTCTGATCTTGTAGATAAGTTCTGACGTGGAAATTTGGATTCTAAGGCGTAAGGATTAGGTTGGATATAGAGGCATTCGAATGTGTTGTGTTATTGGATCTATGTGGGATAGGGTGACGTGGGGCCACCCCGGGTATGTGCATGGTAAGGTTATTTGGCGGTTTGATGGCTTTAGAAACAACTCTTGTCACGTTCGAGGGCGAAAGTTTGTTTAAGAGGGGGAGAATGTAACAACCCGGCCGGTCATTCCAAGAGTTTATCCCCATTTTCCCTATTTCTATCTTGTTATGTGTTATTCAGCTCTATCGTGTCGTGCTAGGTTGGTTGGCCGGGTTTAGAGTGATTGTGGAGAGAAATGAGACACTTAGTCTCTTAACTTGGTTCAATAGTTGGAAAAGTTAATCGGGAGTTGACTTATAGGTATATGATCTCGGAATGTGGTTTTTATGGTTCAGATGACTTCCTTAGGTGCTTTGGGACCTAAGAGTGCATTCGGAATGTTATTCGGAGGTCCGTGGTAGAATTAGGCTTGAACCGGCGAAATTGGATTTTTGGCGATTTCCGGTCAGTAGTGAAAAATTAGCTATCGGGATCGGAATGGAATTCTGGAAGTTGGGATACGTTCCTACTGTCATGTGGGATGTGTGTGCAAAATTTCAGGTTATTCGGACGTGGTTTGAGTGGTTTCGGCATCGTTGGCAAATTTCGGAAGTTTAGAAGTCCTTAGGCTTGAATTATGGATCTATTTGGTGTTCTGATGTTGTTTTGGGTGTTCTGAGGGTTCAATTAAGTTTAAATAATCATATACGACTTGTGGGTATCATTGGTTGAGGTCCCGAGGACCTCGGGATTTATTTCATATGGTTATTGGAGGTTTGGACTTGGAAAATGCAGCACAGCTGCTACTGGTGCCAGTTTACTGGTGTGTCCCCACCTGCGGATTGGGGACCGCAGGTGCGATCGTCACAGGAGCGGTAGGCGACGCAGATGTAGAGAAGGTCGCAGAAGTGGAGTGGTTGATCGCACATGCAGGTCCGCAGGTGCAAGGTCTGAGGCGCAGGTGCAGAAGCAGGAGAGTTAGTGAAAGTCGCAGGTACGGCGCCTTGACCGCAGGTGCAGCGCCTTGACCGTAGGTGCGGTCCCGCAGGCGCGTGAAATGGGCTGCAGGTGCGGAACCCCTGGGCAGAGTATATAAATTCCAGCCTTCGCAAATTATTATATATTTCACCATTTTTTGAGGACGGGTTTGGAGCTTTTTGAGGGATTCAAGGGGAACACATTGAGGAAACGTTTTTGAACCTAATACTCGATTCTATGTTGGTATTTGATTGATTAATCATGAAATTTGTGGGATTTAATGGTGTAATTTGAGGGGTTAGGGCTTGTAAGCTTGAGACTTTGATACAAGGATTTGAGGGGCCAATTGTCGTCGGATTTTGATGTATTTGGTATGTATGGACTCGTGAAAGTGTAAGGATTCTAGTTTTGTGACTTGTGTCGAGTTTCGAGGCGTGGGCCCGGGGGTCAGGTTTGGCCGAATTCGGGATTTGTGAGGTAATTTGATAATTTTTATGTGGGCTTCGCTCCTTTAGCACATATTAATAATATAATACTGATTTTGGTTAGATTCGGGGCGATTTGTGGCTAAGTCGAGCGACAAGGGAATTTCGGAGTAGAGTATTGACTTGATTGAGGTAAGTAACGCTTCCAATCTTGGTTCTGAGGGTTCGAAACCCCGAACTACGTGTTATGTGATTAGAAATGGGTGACGCACATGCCAAGTGACGGGCGTGCGGGCGTGCACCGTGAGACTTGTGACCTGGTTCATCCCATGGCACCGTTTTCTGATTCTCTCTTGTTGATATCTATGATTATGTCTATGTGGCTGGTGTGAACATGCTGGAAATCATGTTAAATACTATGTTAAGGCTTCACGTCGATACTGTTGAGACCCGAGTGGTTGTCTTAAATGCGAACATGCTAGATATTATGTTAAGGCTTCATGCCGATGTTGTTGCGACCCGAGTGGTCGCTTATTGCTGTCATCTCATGTGTTTCATTGATATTATATTCTCAGTCCTTTCATTTCATACCATATCATGCCTCAGTCTCGGAAAATGTTGATTTTGCACATTTTTTCATTGATTTGGGCTAGTTCATGCATTGTGAGCCCATGTGAGCGAGACTGGAGAGTGATGACTGAGTGAGTTAGAGAGCCTATTATTGAGTAACAGATATGGATCAGGCTGCACGCCGCAACGATATATATATTGGATCGGGCTGCACGCCACAGCGATATAGCTTTTAGGCTGAAGGAGCCCCTCCGGAGTCTGTACACCCCCAGTGAGCGAAGTGATATATGAGGGGTGGATCTTCCCTAGATATGAATCTTGTCCAAAGTGATATTTGAGGGATGTATCTTCCCTGGACATGGATCTTTTCCGAAGTGATATTTGAGATATGGATCTTCCCTAGACATGGATCTTGTCCGAAGTGATATTTGAGGGATGGATCTTCCCTGGGCATGGATCTTGTCTGAAGTGTTTATGCATGGAGATGGATCTTCTCCACGAGGATGGATTGGCCTGTTTCCATTAGTACTGAGAGACTGAGGTCCGTGACGTGTGTACGTATTCTGGGACGGATCTTCCCTTGGCCATTGAGACTGAGTGGTTGTGAGGTGTATCATTATCTAGAGATGGATCTTCTCCTCATGGCTGGACCGGTCTTCCTCAGTACTGAGTGACTTCTGTCTGATGTGTATATATTCAGGGAGGGATCTTCCTTGGGCCATGTGAGCCATATACAATATTGAGTGGACGAGTAATTGAGAATGGGAGCACATTGTGCATTTCACACTGTTGTTGCATCGGCATGTAAAATACGTCGAGGTATATATGTTAAACTGTTCGTAACTGTGTTTATCTTATCACTTGAGTTGTCTAGATAACTAAAAGCATGCCTAAATTTCTGTACATTTATCCTGTCATAAACATGGAGGTTTAGTCTGTCACTACCTCTCATTCCACAGGTTGGGCTTGTTACTTACTGAGTTGGTGTACTCACGTTATCTCCTGCACCTTGTGTGCAGATTCAGGTGTCAGGACTGAGTGATAGCTCGTTTACACTCTGGGAGCACTTCGGAGATTGCAAGGTAGCTGCATGGCATCTGCAACCTTGTCTCTCTCCTTCCTATTAGTCACTTTGTTTGTGCTCAGACTTGTTTGTAGTAAGGGAGCAGTACCAAATTTTGTATTTCCTTTTTAGTTGCTCATGACTGATGACTCCGGGTTTTGGGCTGTAAGCCATGTTTAAGGCCTAGTGCCGATCTGTTTTAGCACCTTGGGGGATATTTTCTGATATTCTCACTACTTTGAAATTATGATTTTACACTCAGTCTTTCTTGTGAAATTGTTGACACTCCTATTTGATGATATTACGATTTCTTGAAATGAAATACTATTTGGGTCGAGAACCCCGTCTTATTTATGGCCCGAGTGGCATGTTGAGAGTGTCTGGCTGAGTGAGGCCGAGGGCCAATGTTGTGAGGATATTTATGATATGAGATAGGCCGAGAGCCCGAGAGTGATTGATGCCATGATTTGGCTTGTTTATTAGCGCTTGGGCTGAAGGAGCCCCTCCGAAGTCGGAGTCTGTACACACCCCCAGTGAGTACAGGTACCTACTGAGTGCGAGTGCCGAGTGACGAATGATGGGAGGCATGAGTGATTGTGAGGTGCTGAGTGACTGATTACGAGTGATGGTGACGTATGCCCGAGGGGCTGATTATGAGTGACTGTGAGGCATGCCCGAGGGGATAATTATGATACATGTTTTGCTCGAGGGGCTGATTTATGATATATGTTTTGCCGGAGAGGCTACTGATGGTTTTACTACTTTCACTCTGAGTTATGAAATATGTTTTGCCTGAGGGGCTACTGATGAATTTACTACTCTCACTCTGAGATTATGAAATATGTTTTGCCCAAGGGGCCTCTATATGATTTGTTGGTTGATTTCCCAATGCACACGCAAGTGTACGTGGTCGACAAGTCATATAGGATTTTAAGTCCAGATATCGTACCCACAGGGACTTGTGATTAACTATCAACTAAACTAAACTCAAACAAATATTTTACTAGAATTAATCTAAAATAGTAAATTAAGAGATTAAAGAGACAACTAACTTAAAGACGAATTCAATGTAATTTGATATTCTAGAGTTATGGGTTGGCAAACAATCACGTTGAGTTTTCGACCTAAATCTTCAAATCAGGTTTATTGATTGACGAGGTTAATATTGCTCGTAGCCTTCTCCCGAAGTACAACTCGCCTATTCAAGCTAACCTAACGCCTATATTCCTATGGAATCAGGATTAACAAGAACGCATTAATAATTCCCGTATAATAACCAAGCAAGGCGATTAGGTATATTCCTATCCTAACCGCAAATCCGCTCCCCTGAAGGGTTAAGATCTTGCTCTACCCAATCTTATATGCAATCTAGAATTCCCTCTCCCGAGTTCAACCCTAGATTCGTAGATAGTATTCAATTGGTGATCAAGCAATTAAATAATTAAGCACAAGATTGAATAAACAAACCAATTAAGATAAGGCAATAAGAATAATTCAAGCTTCAACTACAACGTTCATGTAGCACCCCAAAAACTCTAGAACTAATAAACTATATAACTAAAAGAAGAGAAGAGAAGAAAAACTAAGAAGAATCCTCTTTCAACGTGGTGTGTTCCTCCACATCAATCCTCCGTCGAATAACTCTGCCTCAATGTGATGTTTTTGGGTCTATTTATATGTTTAG